>PVJN01029340.1:0-26516 GCA_004026805.1 Lasiurus borealis | reverse complement strand
ATGAGACATGTGTACTACTATTTGTAATACTTTAAACAATAAAATAAAACAAACAAAAAAAAACTATTGAATGTTAAATTTATTCTGATTTTTATAATAAAAGGTTGTTCTTACTTTAAAATTGCCAGCCTTGATTTTATAAATAAGATTTTAACCGTAAGTTCCGCTTAGACAATTTAAAATTATGAAGAAAAGTATATTTTGATTACAAGTGACTATCTTATGAGACTCTCAGTGCTCTGGTGGAATGTTAATAAAAACCAACATTGTCCCTATTTGAAACTACAACAACAAAAAGTACATAGTGGAGAGAACCAAGATGGCAGCATAAGGTATACACCTATTCGTGCTGCATCTCACAACCACACCAAAACTACAACTAAAAGAGAAAATGACTATTCCCCAGAACCGTGGGAAAGCAGGCATAGTGGAAGTTCTACAACTAGAAGGAAAGAAAAAAAGTGCATTGAAACCTGTAGGATGTGCAGAGGCTCAGAAAGGCAGAGAAGCTCAGGAATCAGGCTGGCATGCATTGTTGTTTTTTTTTTTTTTCAATTGGGAGGGAGTTACAAGTTCCTGACTCTCTGAACTCGTTTCCAGCGAGATTCTGGTGATCCAGACTCATACAGGGAGAAACTGGACTGTCTTCCATTGGGTCAGAAAGGGAGGGTGACTCTCTCACAGAGGTGCACACAGTAATCATTGTTTACTACACTGGGGCTCGGGACTCAAGACTCAGGGCTGCAGAAACATGGAGACGTAGAGAAGGCTGACTTGCAGCCAGCACTGTCTACCACTCCCTAGTGCTTCCCTGAGACCCCACCCACCCAATTTACAAACCCACTTAGCTGTGTGCAGCAGCCTTTGCATATGAATGGCCTGGCCTCTAGCACCTTAACCTAATAAATTGCAAGTGGGTCAGAAAACTCCAAAACTTCCAAATTCCAAGCAAAGAGGAGAAATATGCAAATCTTCCTGTAGCTCCTGCTGGGTGGCTTCAGACACTCCCTGACTTGCACCTCCTTGGAGATTCAGGAACCAATGTACCTAGAGGTCAGTGTGAGTGACACCAGATGTCAACTCCTCACATATATAAGTGACACTCAAGAGGCAGACTCAGCGAACACCACAGCCCCACTGAAGCAAGTCCTGTCCCATAGGGGTGTCTCCATCATAGCAGTTCCTCCATTAATAGACACAGCTAATCCTCATAGTCAATTGGCCTGGAGGTCAATTCCTCCCAGTGTACCAATAGCAATCAAGGTTTAACTACAACAAGACTGTGTACCCAGCCCACAAAGGGGTGTACCAAGAATGTCCACATCAGGTGTTTGAGGAGGCAGAGTTACTGGGCCCCAAAGGACAACTAGCCCACAAAGCCACTCCATGAACACAGGGAAGCAGCCAAAATGCGGAAACAAAGAAATATGTTACAAATGAAAAAAAAAAAGGGAAAATAAAACTACAGGACATAGAGTTCAAACCACATTTGTTAGGTTATTCAAGAATCTTCTACAAACTGCCAAGAAACTTAGTGAGACCTCTGAGGAACTTAGTGAGACCTTTAAGAATCTTAATGAGAATGCCAAGAAAATGGAAAAGGACCAGTCATAAATTAAGCATACACTGTGTGAAAAAAAGAATAATATACAGAAATCCAATAGCAGATTAGAGGACCCCAAGGATCAAATCTAAGATCTGAAATATGAGGAAGCAAAAAACACCCATCTAGAAAAACAAAAAGAAAAAAGACTCCAAAAATGTGAAGATAGTGTAAGGAGCTTCTGGGATAATTTCAAGTGTACCAACAACAGAATTATGGGGGTGCCAGAAGAAGAGAGAGAACAAGATACTGAAAACCTATGAAGAAATAATAGAGGAAAACTTTCCCTACCTGGTGAAAGAAATGGACTTACAAGTCCAGGAAGCACACCGAACCCCAAACAAAAGGAATCCAAAGAGGACCACACCAAGACATATCATCATTAAAATGCCAAGGGCAAAAGACAAAGAGAGAATCTTGAAAGCAGCAAGAGAAAAACAGTTAGTTACCTACAAGGGAGTACCCATAGGACTGTCAGATGATTTCTCAACTGAAACTATGCAGGCCAGAAGGGAGTGGCAAGAAATATTCAATGTGATGAATAGCAAGAACCTACAACCAAGAGTGCTCTACCCAGCAAAGCTATCATTCAGAATTGAAGATCAGATAAAGAGCTTCAGACAAGAAAAAGCTAAAGGAGTTCATCACCAACATGCCAGGATTATATGAAATGCTGAAGAGTATTCTTTAAGAAGAGAAGGAAGAAGAAAAAGGTAAAGGTAAAAACAAAGTGATAACAAATACATACCTATCAACAAGTAAATCCAAAATCAAGTGAATAAAAAACCCAATGAACAGAATAAACTGTTGAATACAATAGAATTAGGAACAAAGAAAGAGAATGGACTAACAATTCTCAGGAGGGAAGGGGGTGTGAGGGTGCAGGAAGAGATTGGATAAAAATCTTACACCTATGGATGAGGACAGTGGCAGGACATGGAGTAGGGGATGGGAAATCAGGTGGAGAGGAGTTATGGGGCGAAAAAAAGAGGAACATCTGTAATAAACTGAACAATACACATTTATTTTTTTTAAAAAGTACCTAGAAAAAAAGACCTGTCAACTCAGAGTTTAATGTATTCTACTAGTGCTATTCAAAAACAAAGTTACAGAAAGACATTTTAAGGCAAACAAAAGCTGAGAGTAGACGCTACTTGTAGGGCTGCACTTTAAGTTATTGTAAAGGACGTTCTTCAGGTTGAAATAAATCATACTGGGTAGGAACTCACATGTGTAGAAAGGCATAAAGAGACCTAGAACTAGCAGATGAGTGGTCAGGTACTAGAGACTGTCTTTAGTTCCCGATTTGTACCTTTGAAAGACAAATGACTGTTTAAATAAAAGACGATGGCATGCCAAAACCAGTTTGGCTCAGTGGGTAGAGTGTTGGCCTACAGACTGAAAGTCCCCAGGTTTGACTCTGGTCAGGGGCATGTACCTTTGTTATGGACACATCTCCAGTTGGGGGCATGCAGAAGGCAGCTGATCAATGTCTCTCTCTCATCGATATTTCTAACTTTCTATCCCTCTACCTTTGTCTCTGTAAAAAAATAATAAAATATATTTTTTAAAAAAGACTGGCATTTTACTGTGGAGCTCATAAAATATAAATATATGGCAGCAATAGCACAAAAGATAAGGTGGGTGTAAATTGAATTACATTCCTGTAAGTTTATTACTTTTTATACCTAGATATAATGTGATAAATTAAGAATGCATATTATGTTTTAACAACAGACAAATAAAATTACAAAGAAATACAGCTAAAAAGCAAAAAAAAATTAAATTAAACACTAAGAACATTCAATTAGCCCAAAGGAAAGGAATAAAAGAAGGAACATAGCAAGAAAATATGACACATATAAATCAAATAGTAAATCACAGACCTAAACCTGACTACTTAACAATTAGCCAGGAAGACATAATAATTATAAATGTGTATGAATTAATAAAAGAACTTACAAAATAAAATAAATCTATAGAAGTATAGAATAAGACAGAGAAATTTATGTTTTATTCCAAGATTTTTATGGTTTCTTAACTTAATTTATCCTTTGAGACAACATGTAGAGACCTGGAGAATATTATATTAAGTGAAATAAACCAATCAGAGAAAATAAAATACACTGATGATCATTGAGGGAAGGTAGGGGTGGAGACGGTGGGATTCGTGATTAACTAAAAAATTTATATGCATATATGCATAATCCATGGGCACAGACAATAGTGTGGTGAAAGCCTAGGGCGGGAGGAGGCTCGTGGAAGAAGCAGGCTATAAAGGATTAATGGGTTATATCTGTATAATTTTCAACAATAAAGATACTTTTAAAAATGTTTAAAAATAAAAAGACAGAAATTTAAACACCTCTCTAATAATTGAAAGGCCAAGGACAAAAATATCAGTAAAAATAAATTTACCTTATTTATATATTTGTATCCTAAAAGTAAAAATGATTAGTTCTTAAGTGATAAGAATTTTATCTACTTTTTACAAATAATGTATTTTTTTAAAGAAAACAATGACATGACTTATGTTTGTAAATTTCATTGTGACTTCATGTACCATATACTGACAAAATGTTTGAAGTATAAATTTGGCAAAAGTAATTCTTTGTTCTAGATACATTTCTATCATCTATATATATAAAAGCCTAAGCAACCATTTTGACTGAACAACCAGAACAACTGGGACAACTGGTTGACCAGTTGCTATGATATGCACTGACCATCAGGGGGCAGATACTTAATGCAGGAGCTGCCCCCTGGTGGTCAGTGTGCCCCCACAGCCAACCTGATATTACTCCTTCCTCCATTGGCCAACCTCCTGCACCTCCTGCAGTTCCTCCTCCTGACCAGCAGACTCCTCCCACCCCCTCTGATTGGTTGACCAACCTTCTGGGATTTCTCTGAGAGGCCTTGATCAATGGCAGGCTGAGGGACCCCACCCATGCACGATTTCATGTACCAGGTCTCTAAGAAGAAATATCTGAAAATCTCGCTTTATTTTGTTATTAATTTTTCTTTCAACAAAGATCATAAAGTAGTATTGGCTAAGACTCTGGCATTCAAAGACACCACTTAATACTTTGCTTTGCATCTATTTTATATTAAGTTAGCTTCTGGGGGTTATAGTTCAACCTTTAGATACATAGTAAATAAATAACAAGGTAAACTCTTACCTTAAAGACAAGTTCTCCTACCAAGCCATTCCATGTCCCATCTTCCTGTGGGCTTCCATATTTATGATCCGGTGCAACATAAATATCATAGTTAAATCCCAGGTAGTTAGATAAGGCATCCAAAACATCAATGGAGAAGCCCTGGTATTTCTTGGGCTTACCCAGGACATTTTCAGAGACCATTACAAAAGGTTCTTCCTGTAAGGAAATAAGAGATATCCACGATGTAATTTATATTGCTCCTTAAAAAGTAAAGATTAATTCTTCTATGAGTTTTGCTTATAGTCTAAAAATTGCTTTTGCACTTTGAAATAATTAACTTATAACTGTGTGTTGCTAATATAAGTTATGTGTTGTTAAAGTAGCATATTACTAAACAATGTTTAATTACATTACCCAATTTCTTGTCAGCTCTCATTTAATTATAGACTTACCACTTAACGACAGGCATATGTTCTGAGACATATGTCCTTGACCGATTTTGTTATTGTTCAAACATCATAAACTATACCTGCACAAACCTAGATGTTATAGCCTATTATTATACACGTAGGCTATATGGTACAAGCCTCTTTGGTATGTTACTGTACAAACAACACAAAATTAAATCAAGCACAGGAAAAAATGATACAATCAACACACTTGGTAAATACAAAATGTATGAGGCTGCTGCAGGTAAAATGTGGCATACTCTTACAGAAAACATATTTTATATGAGCATATGGAATACACTATAAAACAATAATAAATATATTATAGTAAGTGCATAAAGAAGTAACAGTTATTTATTATCATTATCAAGTATTATATACTATACATAGTTATATGTGCTATACTCTTACATAACTGTCAGTGAAGATTTGGAACCTGTAATATAAAATAAATTTGTTCCTTTTCTAAGGCAACAATACTGAGCTTGGTTTAATCATTTTTATCTGTGCACCTATTTCAAAGAAATACAGCTAAAAAGCCAATTTATTCATTCATTGACTCATCTGTTTAGCATGCATTGAGCAGCTACTCAACATAGAGAGAGATATGGTAAAAACTCATGAGTACCACTTTCAAAATAATTTTAATGTAATGTTGGGAAAAATCATGGACTCAAAAAATGTAAGGCGATACAAAAGCAATGTACAACATAACTGAGACAAACAAAACACCAGAGAAAGAAAATAGACTCTAAAAGAAAAAGAAAATCACCATTTTGGGATTACCCACTTTGTACTATTTTAACAGATAAGAAAAATTAGAAACAAAAGTTTCAACTCAAGGTCACACAACACATTACATAATAGGAAGGCATCATAATTACTTACTTCAACTTTATCTCCTGTGACCTCGAATTTTTCAACCTATGAATTAAAATCTAGGATAAGGATAACATAATTTGTCTCAAATTTTAATGCAATTTAAGTTGACATGAGACTGGTAGAGACTTCAGATGCATGACAGAAAATAAAACCCAATCCTCTATGGAAGAAAGTGTCTTCACTTTAGATCATATTTTATTCCTTTAAAATTTCAGGGGTAGGGAACATTTTTTTCTTCCAAGGGCCATTTGAATATTAATAACATTGTTTGTGTGCCCTTCAAAATTATCAACTTAAAAATTAGCCTGCTATATGTGGATAGACTTTTAATTAACTCACCTCTAATGCCATGGCAAGGTCAGACCAAGTGATTTTGTGGGCCTTATATAGCCCTTGGGCCAGGCATTCCCCACCCCTGCTTTAAATAGCTGTTTGAACAATGTTCAAAGCAAAAGTCCAAGATATCATATAAAAGGAGATTACATTTCAATTAGAGAACCAGCAGAATAATATAAAAAAATAGATCTTTAAGAACTCAGACACTAAATTTTCATATGCATATTATAAACATGCTTATTATGTTTAAAGGGGATTTTTTAATTGACAGGAAATTGGACTATAGGATATGTCACTGCAGAATTTAAAAAGAACTAAATAGAAATTTGAGAATTAGAAAAGATTATAACCAAAGTTAACAACTTGATGACTGAGTTTATCAGCAGATTAGAAATAGCTGGAGAAATAATTAGTGACCTGTTATATAGTTCAGAGTTAAAACATGGGATATAAGGGAATAAACTAATAGAAAATCCCAAAGAAAAAGTAAAGAGATGAGAAGCAGAATGAGAAGCAGTCTGATAATTAAGGATACAGAGAGAAACATGCACAAGGAAACAGCTGCCATGGTAATGACAATATTCTATTTTTTTATTCTGGGCAGTGATTAGATGGACTTTACTTACTATTCATTGATAAATGGTTTAAGCTTTTTTTTTTTTTTCTGTATGGCTATTATAATGGAATTAAAGGCCTGGTGCATGGGATTTGTGCACTGGTGGGGATGTGGCCTGTAGGGATCAGCCTGCTGTGGTAACACTGCTCATTCTGGTCAGTTGTAGACCTGCCCTCTGAGTGGCTGCTCCCTAATCCAGCATCTTCTGTGGAGCCAGAGCACTCGCCTTTCCAGGGGACCTGGTCAGGGCTGGGCCCAGGGACAATAGCTCTGTGAGGTGATAGAGTAGGCCCCAGGCTTGCAGTGGCCATGAACCCACCTCCCAGCCTCTGAGGTAAGCTCTGCAAGCCTGACGGCAGCGTTGCACAGCCTGCGGACATTGGAGGAGGCAGCAGGGAGCAAGGAGGAGGAGGACTCTGGGGAGAGGAAGTGACAATTGCAGCCCAGGTTCACAGTGGGAGCAGATGCTCATCCTGGTCAGCCAAGTGGTGCTCCCACTGCAGTAGCACCCTGACCACCAGGAGGCAGCTCCTGCATTGAGCGTCTGCCCCCTGGTGGTCAGTGTGCATCATAGCGATTGGTCAACCAGTCATTTGGTTGCTGGGTTTTGTTATATAGGATATAAACAAAAATAAAGACAAAAGGATCTTAAGTGGGACTGGATAATGGAGGGCATTGAAGCCATATTGAAAGTTTCTGTTCCATATGGCAGGGAACTAAAGCACTATGAAAGGGAAGTAACATAATTAGAAAGTAATTCTGAGAGCTTAGTACATAATGAATTGCAGCAGAATCAAGGACTAGGGGGCCTTTGCAACCACACAGTTGACAGGAGATTATATTTGACATATATTTTCAAAGTGTATGTGGATGGCTTTGAGTCTTCCATTTTAGGGACAAAAAGAGAAAAAGAAAATAATAAAAGAAAATAATAAAATTCTTTTTCTGGCAATTAGTTTCAAAGAATAATAATAAGTCTGAGTCTAAGCTGATGAAAACCTGCCTGCTATTAAATGAAAACAAGTGGTATATTTCGATTTGCTTATCATTTAGATGACAAATTCTCTAAGCACAATCCTCAGCAACTGGAATAAATGAAGCTTTCACAGAATGCCTGTAGCTTATCAGTCTAAGTGCATTAGCATGAGGATCCAAAGACCTGCTTGTAGAAAAGAGTGTTTCAATGGTTGATAATTTTCATATTACCATAGATTTATTCACATCACTTGTTGGGTTATTAGATAATAACTTCATAATTCAGAATTTATACTCAGTCATTTAAAAAATCTCATGCTAATTGCTTAGTGATTTACAACACCATTTGCAACTCAGATTTTGTAGTTAGTTCTTGTATTTTAATAACCATGTAATACTAGAGGCCCAGTGCACAAAATTTGTGCATGGGTAGGGTCCCTAGTGGCTGCTGGCTACCAGCCTGGGCCTTCCATCATTACACACCCACCCTTGGTGTTCTGCACACATCATAGCGAGTGATCAAACTCCCGATCTCTTGATCTAACTCTCGGGGGAATACTTTGCATATTAGGCTTATATATATATGGATTGCTTGCTAGTGAAAGAGCTTGAAAAAAAAACACCTGAAGTTTTTGAGATGTACAAGAGACAAGCTCTAGTGCCAAAGATTTGCTGAGAATTGTTAAGAGGTTTTAATATGCATGGTTTCACATAATGCCAGATAGCTAAATCCAGGAATGAGTCACTGGAAATTCCTTACAATTCTGCTTAGTCACACAACTCAAAGACATTAAAAAAGAATGTGAATGTTTCTTAATAGCCTATTTAAAAATTTATCTCCCATAAAACATGTTCTTGAGTGAAGCAAACAATAGTTCTCTTTATGCAGAGTATATGAACTTATATTTTGCTTAGAGATGATACATTCCATTCCAATGCATGTGGAATTAATGATCACCATTATCTGAAAAAAAATTGTTACTTTTTACAGACCACATATGAATATTAGAAATTTCTATAAATTAAAAAAGGTGAAAAGTGTATTTTTTTATTAAAAAGATATCAAGACAACAGGATTGCAAAACAAATGAGAAAAATCTGGAGAGGAATAAAGAGTCTATTTATTGTAAAGGAAAATAATATCTGAGTTGCCTGGAGAGAAGAAAAGCAAGTCACATGGATGTGCAATGAACTACTATATATAAACATAGAAATACCAGACTCAGTTTGCTTTCTGTATATGAGTGTTGGATAAGATTTTTTATTTGCTTGTTTTTACAAAGTCTTTATTACTTTGCTAAATTTAACACCTAAATGATTCCTACAAGTGCATAGCCACATGGAAGAGTCAATCCTAATGCATAAGTATTATAGACACAGAGTACTTTGTAAAGGCAGATATCTCAAGAAAAACTATCAAGAATATGTTTTAAGATAGAGCATATTATAGCTGTAAGAAGTGATTGACTGTACTAAATGTCAGAAGTCTACAAACTATTTAATTGAAGAACATGGTAACATTTGACTTCAGAATGATGATGTGAAGTTTACAAACCCTCTGGTTTATGCAATCATATTCCTGTTACAGTACTGTCAGGAATAATAATAAATGTCAGTGTTGGCTTACAAGACTTATTCTTTGTTAGTATATAAAAACATTTAATATAAACTAAAGCTAACTAAATATTAGAATATAGTAAAAAGCCATATAAAATTAAACTTGGAATATTTAGAACCAGTGGTATTTCTATCCAAAATAATATTCCTTACAGAAAAGTAGCAGAACTTCAGATATTTATTCAGTCATTCAAAAGTGTTATTGTCAGGCACATACTAAGAATATGGTAGTGAACAAACCAATGAATAAACAGATATCTCTATTCTTCTAGACCAAGCATGTCCAACTCATGGCTCATAGGCTGAATGTGGCCCACAATAAATATTTTTGAAGCCCAGCCAAGATAACAGTATGTAAGAAACATTTCAATAAAAATTTTGTAACTTAATTTTTATAATATCCTATTATATATAACTAGAGGCCCGGTGCATGGATTCATGCACTGGTGGGGTCCCTCAGCCTGGCCTGTGCTCTCTTGCAATCCAGAACCCCTCAAGGGTTGTCAGACTGCCAGTTTTGGCCCAATCCCTGCAGGGCAGGCCTAGGGACACCACTGGTGCATGATTTGTGTACCAGGCTTCTAGTATGCATATAAAATCTTTGATTGAATTCTTCCAATCCTCCCCCTCCTCACTTTTCTCTGAGATTCATCAATCTGTCCCATGTTTCCATGCCTGTGTCTGCCCCTGATGGTGTGTTATAACTACTGGTTGAAAGGTCGAACAGTCAAATAGCTGCTTAGGCTTTTATATATACAAATGAACTACATGTTCTTAATAATAAACTACATGTTTACTAAAGACTGATTACTATAATCATGTTGCATTAATTCTCCTTACATGCCTTACACGCAGGTGCATCATTTCTCTCCATTAATACTAGAAGTGAATATTTTAGCAGCCAATTGCCATGTCATTAATCTTGGACTGACTTATTTAGTGTGCCAAACAGGAAATATTTCACTTTTGAAGAACAAGAAAAATAGGTTTATTTGTGTCATGCTTATTAACTTATACAGTTATTCAGTGTCTGGTAAGTTAATGTTCAAGGAAAAATATTAATTTTTATTAAAATGTATTATTTTATGTCAATGGTTAATCATTTATTTCATCCCTTTGTACTCAGCATGTCTCTATCGAAATACATTTTAAGCTTTTGTTTTTTTTTGCGGCCCACATAAACTTAAACCTTGTTTATTTGCCTCATGTTAGCCTTTGAGTTTGACATACTTGTTCTAGATATACAACCTAAGGGGAGTGATGGGTGTGTGTGTGTGTGTGTGTGTGTGTGTGTGTGTGTGTTACACCTGATGCTAATAAGTACTGTGAAGGAAAACTAAACAAATAATAAGAATAAAGAGTATGTGAGACAGGCTGCAATTTTAGTTAGGAAAAGGTTCCATGGGAAAAATCATTCTAGACTTAAGAAAGAGTAAGTGCAAATGTGTCAGGTAGGAGTTTCTCTGATATTTTTAAGAATGAGAAGGAACAGTACTGTGGCAGGAACTGAGTGAACTAGGGTCATATAGGAAATGTCTGAGAGGTATAGGCTGTATTTCTGGTGGAGCTTTAAGACCCTGTGATGACCTTAGCTGTTTCTTAAATTGAGGACAAACTCATGAGCTGTGAGCAGAGGGGGAATATCACCCTACATTATCAAAGGCTAATATGCAAATTTCCCCTCAACCAGGAGTTTGACCGAAGTTCAACCAGGATTTTGACTAAGGGGCAGGGCCCACAGGCCAACCACCTACAGCTCCTTCCTCCAGCTAACCCCAACCCTGGTCATGTTCCCCTGCCTTTCTGGTCAGGGGCGGGGCCTGCCAGCCAACCACCCACCACCCCTCTAATCTGCTGGCCTGGCCCAATTGGCCCTGATTGGGGTGGCCTGACCAGAACCTAACCATGCACAACTTTGTGCACCAGGTCCCTAGTCTGATATATTTATCAATTTACTACACAGTTGACTATTGACAACTGAGTGGAAGGGGCGAGAACAGAAACTAGAAAATCAATTAAAATTCCTTTGCAATAAACAAGAAGTTGAGCTGATCAAGATTAGTAATAAGATGGATTTGATGAGAAGTCAAATGTTTTGAAAGTATAGGCAAACAATGAGGAGGAACTATTTATTTCTGTTTTCTTAACACACTTGGGAAATAAAATTAAAATGAGTTATTTTATTTATTATGCATTGAATTGGCAAGGTCAAAAAAGAATGTTAATGTTTACCAGCAAGCATATAAAAAAGTAGATTTTCATTGCAACTTCTGTTGTGAAAACTGGAAAACAAACTTAATGCCCAATAATTAGGGGTTGCATTTATTTAAAAAGCCTGTCTGCATGATACGACTACTACACAGCACATTCAGTTGTCAACCTCAGGTCTCAGTGCCCTAATATATGATCATCTGCTCAAAATTGGACCACAGGTACTTTTTAAAAACAAAGAATGACAAATTGAGGTTTGGGATTGGTTGGTTTGTTTTATAGAGAGATTAAAAATACTACTGGAAAAACTTAACTTTCATTTGCATTCCAACATATTCCAGTAAATGAGAAATAAAAGTGCCGAGTTTTGGTTGACATGCTGGGATCTATATACTACCTTGAATAAATGGATGAAAGTTTGAGGAAACTAAAAGACAATTCATTAACTAAAATCAAACCAAACAAACATAAAACTATAAATCACATCCATTTTGCAAACAAATATTTACTTAAATTAAAAATATTCATGAGAGAGAATCCAAGATAGCTGCATAGGTAAGCACTTACACTGCTGCCTCACACAACAATTTCAAACCTACAACTGAAAGACAGAACGGACATCATCCAAAACGACAGTAAAGCTGGCTGAGTGGAAATTCTACAACTAGAAGGAAATAGAGGGACTCCAAGAAACCCAGAGGAGCAGCAAAAAGCTGAGGTATAGAAACGTGCGCACTGAGAGAGCGGATGCCAGAGTACCTGGCTGGCTTTCTCTGGCCTGAGGGAAACGGAGACTCCCAATGCCATTGAACCCCTTATCCTACGACACTAAACCCCAGATCCAGCTGAAACTCATTTGGGGGGAGTTTGGACTGTGAAAAGGGGGAAGTGCACAAAAATTTAGGGGAGTCGCAAAAGATCAGAGGTCTGTTGGCAGGCACAGCCCTGCGGGCAGGGGACAGACTGCTGATTGTGCCGCTGGCTGTCACAAGTCGGCGGGAGACAGACCCTCCCAACTGTGTGACTTCTAACTCCACTAAACCCTGGGGACCCAGACTCATATGGTCCCAGAGCGCAGGGGAGACAGAGGGGCAGCAGTCTAGAGGCACTGCAAGAAAGCGTGAGCGTGCGCACACAGGGACCACTCCAGTGATTACCCAGTCACGTGAGACTCAGGGGCCGTGGAGGGCGGGGACTACTGGAAGGCAAGGCAGTCCCTTAAGCCCTGAGACTCCACCCATCCCAAGCTCAACAGAGGATTTCGTAGATTTGCAAGTCTGATATCATAAGGCTGAATCCAAAACAGAAGTTCTCCCAGCATAGTGAAAATGTTGAGACAAGGGAAGGGATCACAAACAAAAGAAATGGAGGAAAAGAAATGACTGGATATAGAGTTCAAAACCAAGCTTATAAAGTTTTTCAAGAATATCCTAGAAAAGTTGGATAAAGTTATGGAGTTCCAAGAGGAGATGAAAAAGATCCAACTAGAGATAATAAAGGACCAACTAGAATTTAAACATACAATGACTGAAATAAAAAATATTATTCAGAGACCTAACAGCAGACTAGAGGAAGGCAAGAATCAAGTAAAAAATTTGAAATATAAAGAATCAGAAAACACTCAACTGGAAAAGCAACAAGAACAAAGAATCCAAAAATGTGAAGATAATGTAAGGAGCCTCTGGGTCAGCCTCAAGCATACCAACATCAGAATTGTGGGGGTGCCAGAGGAAGAGAGAGAGCAAGATACTGAAAACCTACTTAAAGAAATAATGACTGAAAACTTTCCACACCTGGTAAAAGAAATAGACTTACAAGTCCAGGAAGACATAGGACCCCATATAAAAGGAATTCAAAGAGAACTACACCAAGACACATCATAATTAAAATACCAAGAGCAAAAGACAAAGAGAGAATATTAAAAGCAGCAAGAGAAAAGCAGTTCATTACCTACAAGGGAGCACCCATATGACTGTCAGCTGATTTCTCAACAGAAACAATGCAGGCCAGATGGCAAAAAATATTCAACGTGATGAATAGCAAGAACCTACAACCAAGGATATTCTATCCAGCAAAGCTATTATTCAGAATTGATGGGCAGATAAAGAGCTTCACAGATAAGATAAAGCTAAAGGAATTCTTCAACTCCAAACCAGTATTATATGAAATGCTGAAAGGTACTCTTTTAGAAGAAGAAGAAAAAGGTAAAAGACAAAAAATTATGAACAACAAATATATATCTATCAACAAGTGAACCTAAAAATTACGTGAATTAAAAATTTGATCAACAGAATAATCTGGTGAATATAATAGAATCAGGAGCACAAAAAGGGAGTTGACTGATAATTCTCAGAGGGAAAGGAGTGAGCGGTGTGTAGGGAGAGATTGGACAAAAATCATACACCTATGGATGAGGTCAATGGGAGGGAGGTAAAGGCATAAGGAGGGTTGGAAGCCGGGTGGAGGGGAGCTATGGAGGGGAAAAAGAGAAACAAGTGTAATAATCTGAATAATAAAGATTTAATTAAAATTATTCATGAATATTGCTAAACCAAAAGAAAAATGTACAAAACTCTCAATGAGTATGTCTAGGTATCAATTAGTTAAGGCTGCTATAACAAACAATCTCATTAAACAACACGCATTTATTTT
Source organism: Lasiurus borealis (assembly GCA_004026805.1). Lineage (NCBI taxonomy): Eukaryota > Metazoa > Chordata > Mammalia > Chiroptera > Vespertilionidae > Lasiurus > Lasiurus borealis. The sequence continues at coordinate 12,014 of PVJN01029340.1, read as the reverse complement.
CATAATTCTGGAGGCTGGACAGTCCAACATCAATGGGCTGGCAGATCTCATATCTGATGAGAGTTGTCTTCCTTTTTTCACATGGCAGAGCAGAGAGATAATCTTTCTCATGTCGTTTCTTATGAAGGCAATACTCTTATTCATGAGGGCTCCATCCTCATGAATTACTTACTCTCCAAGGTCCCTGCACCAAATACCATAGGCTTTATCATATGAGTTTTGAGGAAACACTAATATTTAGTCCATAACTGTGTACATGTTTACATTTTAAAAAATAACAATAGCAATAACAATAACAATAAACATTTATATAGGACTTATTATGAGCTGGGCACTTTCTGGTAATTTCTGTATTTTTATGCCTAATAGTCCTATGAGTTTAGAAGCATAATTATTTTCATTTTTATGAATAAGATACCTTAGTTTTATTTAACTAGTAAGTGACAGACACTAAAATATTAATAAGCTATTGATATAAGAATTATGGGTGATTGTGTTGTTAATTTTTATTTTCTACCTTTTCTAATATTTTGCCATTGAATATGTAATATTTGTTTCAACACTCGTTAGCTAAATGAGTGAAGCATGAGGGAGGATGGAAATAAAAATTTATAATTTTCACGAAAGTAAATGCAGTCACTCAAGGGTAAAGTATAGAAAGAGTCAGGATGAAATTCTGGAAAAGGAGACTCCAGTGCAAGAGGCAGAAGGAATAGAGAGCAGGGGAGAATCAGAGGAAGACACTGTTGAAAGAAGATGCAAAAGAAAACACGATTTCAAAAAGGAGTAATTATGCTGTACACTTGAAACTAATATAATACTAAATGTCAACTCAAAATTTAAAAATTATAAATTTATTTTAAATGTAAATTGTGGTGGATTCCAGTGCAGTGAGACATCCAGAAAGATAAGGCCTTAAGTAATCCATTTCATTTAAATAGGAGATCATGAAGACCTTTGGAAAAGCAGTTTCTTTGGCAAAGTAAAAATAGAAATCAATTTCTATTGATTTTTGACCGTCATGCCCCTCACAAGTCAGTGGTTTGAAGACAAAAGATAAATAATGAAGGGAAGAAAGAACTGAAATCTGAGACACTTGAATAAGGAAAAAAAAAAAAGTAAAATAAAGGAAATTCAGGGACAAAGAATGTTTTTTACCCAGAGCATATATTTTCAGGCTAAAGGGAAAAAAAGAAAAATGACAACAATAAATTTACATTATGCCTGTCATCATCCTTATCACTTCACATTCATCACCTCATTTAGTCTTGAAATATTCTGGTTTTATTATTGTTATTTTACAAATGAGACAACTGAGATTCTGGGTTATCCTATACTAGAGGCCTATTGCACAAAATTCGTGCATGGGGATGGGAGTGTCTCTCAGCCCAGCCTGTACCCTCTCCAGTCTGGGACCCTTCGAGGGATGTCCGACTCCCTGTTTAGGCCCGATCCTAAATGGGCACTTGGACATCCCTCTCACAAGCCAGGACTGCTGGCTCCCAATTGCTGGCCTGCCTGCCTTCCTGATTGCTCCTAACCACTCCCCTGCCAGCCTCATTGATGCCTAATTGCTCCCCTGCCAGCCTATTTACTCCTCACTGACCTCCCCTACAGGATTGGTCCCCCCAATTGCTCTCCCCCGTAGGCTTGGGTCCTCCCAACTGCCCTTTCATGCAGACCAGGTTACCTCCATTTCTCTCTGCCAGCCTGGTCACTCCTAACTACCCTCCCCTGCAGGCCTGGTCCCCCCAATTGCTCTCTCCTGTAGGCCTGGTTCCTCCCAATTGCCCTCCCCTGCTGGCCATCTTGTGGTGGCCATCTTGTATCCACATGGGGGCAGGATCTTTGACCTCATGAGGGCAGCCATCTTGTGTGTTGGAGTGATGATGCATGGGTGGGGCCAGCTGGCTTGCCCTGAAAGGCATCCCAGATCAGGGTTGGGGTTCCCTTGAAGTGTGGAGCAGCCTGGGAGAGGGGCCTTGGTGGTTTGTAGGATGACAAAACCCCCAGGCAACCCTGGCGGAGTCCCTGGTATTTTGGATTTATTTATTTTCTATAATTGAAACTTTGTAGCCTTGATTGGAGGACTGGGCCCGCCAGGGCAGGCGGAAGGCTTAGCTTTCACCATCTCTGGGAGCAACTGAAGCCTCCTGCTCTCTTCAGCTCTGTAACTGCCACCATTTTTGTTGGAGTTTATTCATCTTCTATCATTGAAACTTTGTAGCATTAAGTGGAGGCCTGGGCAGGCAAGGGCAGGCATAAAGCTTGCCTTTCTCCAGTGCCAGGGAAACCAAAGTCTCCCTCCTGCTTTCCTTTGCTGCAGCCATCTTGGTTGGGTTTATTTGCACATTTGCTCCTGATTGAATGGTGAGCATGGCTTGTGGCCGAGGCTTGGAGTTTAGGGGATGTATGGTCAATTTTCATATCACTCTTTTATTAGATAGGACTAGAGGCTTGGTGCACAAAATTCATGCATGGGGATGGGGGGAGGGTGTCCTTCAGCCCAGCTTGTTCCCTCTCCAATGTAGGATCCCCTTGAGCGATGTCCAACTGCCTGGTTAGGCCCGATCCCACCTGGGACCAGCTGGTTTGCCCTGAAGGATGTCCCAGATCAGGGAAGGGATTTCCACCTGGATTGGGCCTAAACGGCAGTCAGACATCCCTCTCACAATCTAGGACTGCTGGCTCCCAAATGCTCACCTGCCTGCCTTCCTGATTACACCTAACCACTTCTGCCTGCCAACCTGATCATCCCCTAACCACTCCCCTGCCAGCCTGATTGATGCCTAACTGTCCTTCCCTGCAGGCCCGGTCATCCCCAACTACCCTCCCTTGTAGTCCTGGTCCCTCTCAACTGCCCTCCCCTGCTGGCCTTCTTGTGGTGGCTATCTTGTGTCCACATTAGGGCAGGATCTTTTGATCACATGGGGTCAGTCATCTTGTGGGTTGGAGTGATGGTCAATCTGCATATTACTCTTTTATTAGATAGGATAGAGGCCTGGTGCATGGGTGGAAGCCAGCTGGTTTGCCCTGGATTAGGTTGGGTGTTCCCTTGAGGCATGGGGTGGCCTGGATAAGGGGCCTGTGGTGATTTGCAGGCCAGCCATGCCTCCAGGTGACCCAAGTGGAGGCCCTGGTATCTGGGATTTATTTATCTTCTACAATTGAAACTCTGTAGCTTGGTGTGGAGCCAAGCCTTCTGCTCACACAGACATTGAAACTTTGTTGCCTTAAGCGCCTGCCAAGGTTTGGGGAAAGCTTAGCATCTTCCATCACTTGGGGCAACCCAAGCCTGGAAAGCTTGTCTTCCTCCATCACTAGGGGCAACCCAAGCCTTCCTCCTCCTCTCTGTGTGGCTGTAGCTATCTTGGTTGGGTTAATTTGCATACTCACTCTGATTGCCTGGTGGGCATGGCTGGTGGGTATGGCTTGTTGGTATAGAGGAGGTATGGTCATTTTCCATATTACTCTTTTATTAGATAGGATATGCTCACAATCAAGATACATGCCCGTGACCATAATTAAACCTGGGACCGTTGAGTGTGTAGGCAGATGCTTTATCCACTGAGCCAAACTGGTGTGGGCTAATAAAGAGGGAATATACTAATTGACTGCAATACCCTCACAAAGATGGTGGCATCCACAGCCAATAAGGAGGAATATGCTAATTGACTTCCATGCCCTCAAAGATGGCAGCACCCATAATCACAAGATGGCAGTGCCCAGTCCCCTCAGCCTTACTGGAGCAACAGGTGTGTGGCATGGCCTGGCCCAATCTCAGGCAGGCCCTGTTGCACCACGCATTGTCTCTGCAGTCCCCTAGTCCCTTGAGCCCCCCAGCCACCCAGGGATGGCCCGAGGTGCAGGCAAGACTCAGATGGAGGCTGCTCAACTGCCCAGGACTGCCCAAGGCTCAGGTAACCAGGGCTGGCTGAGGCTTGTGCTGCCGGCAGTGGCAGCAGCAGAGCTGTGATAGGGGCATCACCTTCCCTTGCTTGCTGGGTTGCCTCCTGCCCTTGAGGGATCCCAGACTATGAGAAGGGGCAGGCTGGGTTAAGGGACTCCCTCCAGTATATGAATTTTCATGCACCGGGCCTCTAGTAATAGATAATATGCCTGAGTTTACAAGCTAGTAAGAAAGATTGAAATTTAAATCCAGTGTTATCTGATGCTAACCATTAATTTAGATGGCCTTCATTAGCACTCTGGGATGTGTGGAGGAGATACAGAAACTGCATGGTGGATAAAAGAGAAAGAGTTTGAGCCACAGCGTTTTAATACATGGTGATATCAAAATCAATCTCGCTTGTTCTCCACTCTATATTCCTCAGTCCCCATTCTTTTCTAGAGTATAGCTATTATGTATACTTTGTTCTTCAGCTAAATTGTACTTCCACTTTAGCCAGCATGTTGATGGGTTTGTTATCAGTGGGGTGCCCTTTGTGTCCCCACCTGTTACTGGTGAAATTGGAGTTCTTGGTGTGCTCCTGGAAAAAGAATTCCTGAGGCCCTCATGGGAGGATGGGATTTTGTGGAAAGCTTTACTGATCATGTAAAATTAAGTGGGCTCCCTTCCAAGGTCCTATCCTGCTCAGTCTCACCATGGAAAAAGTCCAATCTTGTCTTTATCAGGTATAGGATTAAAGACGCTGCCCAAAGACTGCCCTCCATATTAAAGCACATGTTCCAGTCCACCATCTGGCTGGTTTAGCTTGGGTTCCCAGCTGCAGTCCATTGTGTATAAGGTGTGCATGGCCACAGTCCATGAAACTGCTTAAGGACACCTTGTAGGCTAGCACACAGGTGAGTTCAGGTCATGGAGCAAAAGATAGTAAGAGAGCAAGGGGTAAGCAAAAGAGAGAGAATTCTTCATTTGGGAATTAAAACCAAGAATTTAACCAATCAATCCTTCAGGATTTTTTGTGCTCCAAGTGGCTTTACCTCCTTAGTCAATTATCTTTTTCCAGGGTTAGGTTGATAGACAATCACCTTCCCTATGTCAACGCAACTTCACTGTACATGTGCTCATCTTCCCCTTTGCTTTCTTCCTATAATTAATATTAATAACTAACTGATTTTAATGATAATGGGATCATAGTTTTGGTAAAAACATTATTTTAAAGCAAAAACATTTGAAATCTTATCTGCATGTCCCTAATTTGATTGATGGAGAGCCTCCTGAAGATACAGCTGCCATTAACCCTACTCTCGAGGGAGTTTCCTGCAAAGTCCAGGAAGGAGACAGACTTCTCATTCCTATTATTACAAAACCAACAATAGATCCTTCCATACTTTCTTATAAATGCCAAAATTATTCCCACCACTACTGTTTTGCTAAGTTGGTATGTAAATCTTTATCTCTGGGTAGTCAGCAAGATATTCATTACTGAGTGACTTGTAAATAAACCTTGACTTTTCTCCTGTTCATCTATTTCCAGTTAATTCATAGTTTCTCCCCACTCTACCCCCTCAAATCAAACAAACCTAACCAGGTAAAAAATAGTTCTCTCTCAAAAGTCTCAAGTCTTTTTCTTGAACAAAGACACTCTCTTTTCTAAAAGGAGATCTGGAGAGAACAGGCACACAATACTTTCACTAACCCACTCTATACCCTTTGTAGAAAGTACACTATTTCTGCTACTTGGCTTGCCTGATCTAAGGTTTTAAGAAGAAGGAGACAGGTTTTCTATTTCTAGTGAGCTGAATGCTTTCTGAAGGATATACCTTTTTCTTTTGATTCTATTACGAAGCACAGTAGGGAACTTAAAAGAAAAGATCTCCTGCATAGAAGGCAGAAACATAAAAGTAGAAAGCAGAAAGATGCTGATTTTAAAAGTAAGAAACAAATCTGTGGGGATTTACACATTGTAGCGAGTTCTAAACTTAAAGCTACAAAGACAATATCCTGTGTTTCAAAAATTCAGCATATAAAATTACTAGACATGTCAGTAAAATTAATAAGGTACATAAAAATGACTTCTGTACTGTCTTATTAGGACTGTGGATGTGTACTACAGTGTTTAATTAATTATAGGGACACATATTAAGGAGTGAGAGGAAGGTTCCCACAATTTACTAGAAAATGTAATGATAACCCAAAACATTTTCCCCCCATTGCTATATTTTGTTGCATAATAAATTGGAATGCTTATTCTAAAAGAAGCCCTGACACTTACCCCTATGAGGTCCTTCATGAAATGGAGTGAATGTCACTTAGGAGTAACAACAACAACAATAACAAAAAGCATTGGCACTATTTATTCTTGCATTCCTCAGCAGATTCTCTAGGAGTGTTCCCAAATGGAATATCACTTTACATTGAAATGCTTCTTAGTTCTTGGGGCTGATGACTAAAGGTCATTCTTAACATTTTGAATGGACTCGTAAAACAGAGGTGAGATATTTTTCACACTCTTTGATCTTGATGGGTGATCCTTTTGTATTCTCATTGACTTAAAAAATAAAAATTAAAAAAAGACCTTTCAAATGCTGATCAGTTGCTTCTTTATTCCCCAGTAGTCTTCAGACCATTCAGCCTCAATACTTCATTTTCTTGAGTGCTTTATTGACCATGGTCTTGGAGATTACATTTGGCTCAGAACAACATAGCAGCTTGTTATTTCTAATTGAACTGCAGAGTACATTACCCTACATAAGAATCAATGGAAAAAAGTCAGTTTGAACATTTCATTTCCCCATTTCACAAATCATGCCACTAGCAAAGGTAAAAAGTAAAAAAGAAAAAAAAAAAAGAAAAATTCCTTTATATTTACCAAAGGAAAAATAAATGCCCAAAATGTGAAGTTCATTTCCTCATGCTAACTTCATCTAGAAAACCTGAAATTCTTTGCTGAAAGATTTTAAACATGCAGGAATCACAAATTAATTTTCCAGCATGATGACCTTTTTGTTTTCAGGTTAAACTAATTGGCATCCAGTTTACATGGAGATGCTGTGAAATGACACCTAATATTAACTATTTTGTTTTTCCACTGATCATTAAAAGCCCCAAGGAGGTTTATATTCTGAAAGAGTATTCATTTACTTCCTTTCGTTGATCAACTTTCCCTTTCAGGGACCTCCATGCAGAATGGTGGTTCTCTCCTTGACTGCCTCTGACTTCCTCATAGGGAGCTGACTTTTAATAGCTGTTCATGTTCTAGAAACTGGAAGATGAGTAAACTGTTCTTTTAGGAGGTATCTCTTCTCATTTCAGGCTACCCTAGAGTCCCATTGAATGCTATGGATGGTGATTTGATAAATTGTCCCCTATTAGTCAAAACCTGTGACCGTGTCTTTGAAAGAATCCAAATCCCACTTGAGGCTTAGCTTCCTCATTGGTAATGCTGCCATTTGACTCTGTGGCTCCTGAAGAGAGACCAGGAAAGCATACAAGGCTTTCTCAAAATTGATTTCTTTGTAAACTGAAATCTAATTATTGTATTTTAATTCAAACATTGTTTTTGCTTATTGATTGCGAAGATTTCTAAGACAACTACTGTGACTTTCTTTTTCTTTTCTTTTTTGCCGTGGTTTGCCCAATGCTAATGTATGTCAGCTATAGAATAGTAAGATATCAACAGATCCGCTCTTGGTGGTCAGGATTGGCAGATGAATATGCATCTTCCTAATGAAAGCTGGATCTTTTAGAGATGTCAAGGCAATGTTTAAAACTGAAATAAAAAAATTGTGGAAGTATCCTACTTTATATAAGTTTGCTCACCTATATATACATTAACTACTACTACATAATTCAAAATAAATATATGTTTTTCACATAGCCATTTAAGTAATCTATACTAATAAAAGGGTAATATGCTAATTAGATTGGATCAACCAGACATCTTCCAGTTGTCCAGTCCTCCTTCCAGACCAAGTCATGGTGGCAGGGGTTGAGGCAGAAGTGGTTAGAAGCAATCAGGCCAGCAGGAGAGAGTGGTTAGGGGCAATCAGGCAGGCAGGCAGAGGGGTTAAGGGTGAGCAGGCAGCTTAGAAGCCAGAAGTCCCAGATTGTGAAAGGGATGTCCCGGATTGGAGAGGATGCAGGCTGGGCTGAAGAACCACCCCATCCCCTGCACAAATTTCATTCACTGGGTCTCTAATTCATATCCAAGCTCTGGGAAGTCACTCTTTGCCCAGCTTTGCAGAGTTTCTCTGTCTATATGTATAATTTAGTAGTTAGCCAAGACCCCTAAGCACATTTCTGTAAGTATATTCCCAGAGAGCTCCCACTTTTCCAGAACATATACCAAAAATGCAAGCCACCTTGGCCTTCCCAAAATATGATGTATCATTTCTCAACTCTGTAAGGTTAACAAACTGTTTTGGATCCATATTCCTGTGTCTGCAGTATGGAAAAGAAATCTCAGGTGATTGTTGGGATCACTTAGTGGTTTCCACTACATAGAATCAAAGTTCCTTTTTTTATCTGTTGAGCCATATCTGAAAGGGAATCTCCCTCTTTGCCCCCATATTTTTCTTGGTTTTCTAATTGTTTATTGCAGGAATTTGATCCAGTCCTTGTTATTCTTTCTGGCTTGCAGGAAGTTAGACAAAGAAGGATACAATGCTTATTTTCTCACACTTGTAACTTGAAGAAGATATTGAACTGACTGCAGAACTAAGACATATCACAGAATGCAAATAATAATAATCTTGAGGGATCCATGAATACTGGAGATACTAAAACACCAAGAATAAGATTTAATAGTGAGTGTGCCCTAAATATTAGCTGGTGACATATCTATAAGTTTTAATGGTTATTAATCTATATACATAAAAGTCTAAGCAACCATTACAACCAAATGATCAGAACGACTGGAATGACCAGAACCATGGGAAGGAATGGTCAACAGGTTGCTATAACACACATTGACCACCAGGAGGGCAGATGCTCAATGCAGGAGCTGCCCCCTGGTGATCAGTGCACTCCCACAGTAGGAGTGCTGCTTAGCTGACAGACCCATCCCAGTGCCTCACCAGCCTGGCAGCAGCCATCCACTCACCCAGTAGTCCTACAGGTCCAATCTCCAGAGAACGGGCCAAACACTGATGGATCAGCACTGCCAGCACAATCCAAAAGCACTACAGTCCTCCTGGAAGTTGGCCTAGGGTAACACAGCCACTCCCCCTCCCTAGATGCTCCACAAGGAAGAAAAGATAGAAAGCAGCTCCAGGTGGTTCCCAACAACAGACACAAACATCAGCAGAATGGATCCAGATCCGGGGCCAGCAGGGGCATCTCCCAGCCTACCCAGAGGGCCAATTGTGTCCTGTGCCCAGCCCCTCCCAGGACCCCACCCTTGCACAAATTTGTGCACTGGGCCTCTAGTTTACTAATATTTTACTTTGTAACTCTAAAAAGTAATGCTAACCTCATTTTCACAAATTTCTAATTGAATTATCTCTAAAGGGGTCTTTATAAAGAATAGCATAAACACTGGCTATTGAATTTTTGGTATTTCAATTTAATTTACTTCAGGTGATAACTCCAGTTTACTTTTAGGATGCTTGATATCTGCAAATGGTTTGCATATTCTCTTTACATTGTAGGATATTCATTTTCTTTGATCTATCCCTTCTCTGTCCCTGTTCATCTTTAAAAAAAATATTTGTCGGGGAGATCGAAGATGGCGGCATAGGTAAACGCCTACACTGCTGCCTCGCACAACAATTTCAAAACTACAAAAGACAGAACGGACAACATCCAGAACCACAGGAAAGCTGGCGGAGTGGAAATTATACAACTAGAAGGAAAAAGAGGGGCTCACAGAAACCCAGAGGAGCTGCAAAAAGCTGAGGTATGGAGACTCGAGCGCCGAGAGAGCAGGTGCCCGAGTACCTGGCTGGCATTCTCTGGCGGGAGGGAAACGGAGATTCCCAACGGCACTGATCCCCTTATCCTACGACACTAAACACCAGATCCAGCTGAAACTCATAGGGGGGGAGTTTGGACTGTGAAAAAGGAGAAGTGCACGGAGATTTAGGGGAGTTGCAAAAGATAGGAGGTCTGGTCCCGGTCACGCACACGCATGGCGCTGCGCGGAGGATAGATTGCTGATTCTGCCGCTGGATTTCGAGACGGGGAGGGAGACAGACCCTCCCAACTGTGCCACTTCTGAGTCCACTGGGCCCCTGTTTCGGGTGAAACCCTGGAGATCTAGACTCGTGTGGTCCTGGTACGCAGGGGAGCATACATATCTATCAACAAGTGAATCTAAAAATTAAGTGAATTAAAAATTTGATCAACAGAATAAACTGGTGAATATAATAGAATCAGGAGCAAAGAAAGAGAGTGGACTGATAATTCTCAGGGGGAAAGGGGTGAGGGGTGTACAGGGAGAGACTGGACAAAAATCATACACCTTTGGATGAGATCAATGGGAGGGAGCTAAGGGCAGAGGGAGGGGTGGGAGCCGGGAGGAGGGGTGCTATGGAGGGGAAAAAAGAGAAACAAATGTAATAATCTGGATAATAAATATTTAATTTAAAAAAAGATAAAAAAATATACATTTGTCATCCTTTAAGCCTCTCCCACTGCCCTCCCTTCTCATGAAGAATGATATGCTTGTTATTATGTTCTCCCTTAGCACTTTGTGCCTAATAAGAACTAACATCCATATAAACCACTTTCTTTGTGCTAAACTCTTCAAGTTAGAAGCCCTTTGTTTTGGTAATGTTTTAGTTCCTTTCATTTTCATAAAAGCTCTATGAGTTAGATAATATCATCACCATTTTACAAATGAAGAAACAAAATTATAGTTTAAAGACAGCCTAAATTCATAGGTAGTTGACTTAGGGATTTAAATATATTCTGGGTCCATATTCTTTCTTTTTTTTTTAAAAAAAAAAACTTTATTGTAGAAAGTATTACATATATCCTCCTAACCCCTCATGGACCCCTTCTAGTCCACCCCTATCCTTCTCCTTCAGTGCTTCACCACCATATTGTTTGTGTCCATGGATTATGTATATGATTTCTTCCCACCAACCAACACTATCCACCCCTGCTTTCCCACTAATATTCCACAGTTTATCCCATGCTTCTATGTCTCTATTTATTTTGTTCATTAGATTCCAAGATGAGTGAGATCACGTGACACTTGTCTTTCTCTGACTGGCTTATTTTGCTTAGCATGACACTCTCCAGGTTCATCCATGCTGTGTCAAAGGATAAGAGACCCTTCCTTTTTTACTGCTGCATAGTATTCCATGGGGTAATTGTATCACAGCTTTTTTATCCACTCATCTACTGATGTGCCCTTGGGCTGTTTTCAGAGCTTAGCTATTGTAAATTGCCCTGCTATGAACATAGGGGTACATACATTCTTTCTGATTGGTGTTTCTGATTTCTTAGGATATATTACTAGAAGTAGTATCACTGGGTCAAATGGCAGTTCCATATTTAATTTTTTGAGGAAACTCCATACTGTTCTCCACACTGGCTGCACCAGTCTGCATTCCCAATAGCAGTATATTAGAGTTCCCTTTTGTCCACATCCTTGCCGGCACTTGTTATTTGTTGATTTGTTAATAGTAGCCATGCAGACAGGTGTGAGGTGATACCTCATTGCTGTTTTAATTTTCATCTTTCTGATGATCAGTGTCTTTGAGCATTTTTTAATGTTTCTTGGTCATCTGTATGTTCACTTTGGAGAAGTATTTATTTAAGTCCTTTACCCATTTTTTAAATTGGATTGTTTATTGTATAAATTACTTGTATATTTTGGATATTAACTTTTCAGATGTATCATTGCCAAATATATTTTCCAATACAGTGGGCTCCCTTTATACTTTATTGATGGTTGTGTTTTTTCTTTTTTCTTTTTTTTTTCTTTTTCTGTTTTGCTGTGCAGAAGCTTTTTCTTTGATGTAGTCCCATTTGTCTATTTTGTCTATTTTCTCCTTAATTTCCTTTTCCCTAGGAGATGTATCTATAAACATATTGTTATGAGAGGTGTCTGAGATTTTGCTGCTTATGGTTTCATCTAGGATTTTTATGATTTAAAGTT
>PVJN01029339.1:0-26283 GCA_004026805.1 Lasiurus borealis | reverse complement strand
ATTTAGCTTACATTGATTAGGCAGTGGTCAACATACTGCGGCTTGCAAGCCACATGTGGCTCTTTGGCCCCTTGAATGTGGTTCTTCCACAAAATACCATGGCCTGGGTGAATCTATTTTGAAGAAGATGCAGTAGAAGTTTAAGTTTAAAAAATTTGGCTCTTAAAAGAAATTTCAATTGTGGTACTGTTGATATTTGGCTTTGTTGACTAATGAGTTTGCCAGCCACAGGATTAGAGGATTCATTTTATTCACTAATAATTTGTGTATTTTGTACTTTTTATCTTGAGCAATACTTTATATGTTTGTATATGGTCTCATGCAATTTCTTTATCCATAGTCTTTGCATCTTCTAAAATATTCTTATTTTTGCTTCCTATTTGTATGTGAACTGTAGATAAGATTGGTACTTGAGAATTTTGGGGTGTATTTTTTTATTATCATTATGATGTGCCATTATGTTAATTAATAATAAAAATGTTTGATGCCAACTTGATTTTCTTTATTTAATATATTAAAACATTTGTGGTATTCTTTTATTCTTAGTGATTTAAATGTTATAGTATTTCCTTTTTCTCTGGGGAATCAGTATTTTGTTTTCTGAGCATGATCCTTCTATTTTAAGGCAATGGTTTTGGAATATTGTTATCCTCTGTATGTTTTGCTTTCTAGATCCTAGTAGGTCTAGTGGCACTGCTTCTAGTAATGTGCTAATACCAGTTATTAATGTGTGTGGGGGGACTTTCCATCTTCCCCATGGTCTGTTGTTACCATAGCCACAACACTGCCTCTGCATCCTCATTCTCAGTGGTCCCGCCTAAGGGCAAAGGCTACTGCTGCCTGCTGCATAGCACAAGTGTCAGGGGCAAGGCTACCTGGCCCAGCTGCTTTTAAGGCAGTTTCCAAATTAATCATCATGATAGATATCTCAGTAACTAGTTTTTCTTGCATTCATTTAATATACTCTGAGATTAGAAACCCTTGAGCCTCTTCTATTTTCATAAAATACTTTTAGACGTTTCAATCATGTTTTTTTTTAAAGTATTTGTTTCTCTATGGATTATATCTTTCAACAATTTTTCAAAAGATTTCTGTTCTGCTGATGGCTCTTTTTGTTGTTTTGCCCTCCTCTTATTGATTTTCTTCTCTTTTTATAATCTAGTATGTTAGTTCCTGGTATTTGTAAGCACGGGGCTAGCTTTAAAATCAGTATTTAAAAAATAAAAGTTATGTGAAATACCAGAACACAGTAGATGGGAACAGCAAAGAAATAAGATATGGAAACCAAGAGATTATATTTCTTTTGTGCCAGAATTTCAAAAAGAATCTAGGCCTATCCATGATTAATTTTGCCTTCCTATGATTTTACTTTATTTTTAGTTGTTTTAGCCAAGTTCCTTATCTGATCTCATCCACATTGCAACATTTAATATTGACACAGTCTATGGAGGCAAAATATCTTGATTATAAGATTACTGCTGAAAAACATTTTCTGAGTTAAGTTTTATTTTCTATGGCACATCACTGTGATCATATCTTCTCTAAAAATTATGGAATTCATAGAACTGCAAGTCAACTAAGGCATCCTCTGTATCAACAAGCTATAAGCAACACAAAATGAATCTGCCCCAAATAACTTGCTCCCCAAGGAGGCTGGCATGTCTTTTTGTATTTAAGTCCAGTAACATTTTTATTTTATTTTATGCCTTATATAAAGCAGTAATCTCTTGGGTTTTTACTTTTATTTGCTTGTTGTTCAATTAACGCACTATGAAAATCAGAGCATTACCTCTAATGGAATTTTAGTCTTCATTTTGTAAAAAATAATGCTAGTAACCTAACTTGTGACAATAAACAAGATTAGGCTAAAGGCAAGGAAGAATTTGTAAGTGGTTCCTGATCTCTGAAAGTGATGGAATCTCATCTGTTTTTAAATATTGCAGAATCATTGTCTGATTATTTTTAAGGAGGATTGATGTTTCACTTATGTTCAATTTAAGTAACAAAGAAACAAGCTGAAGTATAGAGGTAATGTGGGTTCTAGGTTCTGTTGGATATTCCCTAGTCCATGTTATCCTTTTATCCTAAGATTCATGTATAGGTTACCATAATAGTTCCAGTAATCCCACCCAGCCATACTAAAGTCCAGTAAAAGTCATCTTTTTCTGTGTCACTCACAGAAGCCCATCAGATCAGCTAATGTCTCATTAGCTGGCATTGGGTCACATGATCATTTTCACACCAATCACTAGCAGGGGGAGTAAAATGATTATAATTAGCTTAGATAGACTTTAATACCAGAGATGGTATCAGGTTCTTCTGACTCAAATGGCTCTGTGAATTGAATTAGGTAAGAAAGAGTGAGGATAGAACAGATATTGGGTCAGAAACCCAATATATTAGTGTTCACTGCAGCTTAGTAGTAGGAAAAGAAAAACACTTTTGAAATTTATAATTTTTATCAAATTTTCTTAAAGTAAATTTTTTTCAAAATTTTATATCAGTTATATTAGATAAAAAACTTTTGTAATCTAATAAAATCTAAGACATTTCATAATGTAGTGGGGTATTAGATACTTTTTTTTTTGCTCATCGTGCATTTTAAATGGCATGGCTTATTTAAACTAAATGATGATGAATAAATATTGGTGAACAAAATAGAGCATGAATATAGTGGTTATTATCATACAAGTTTTTTTTTTAAATTATATTTCTTGTCCCTAAAATACAGAAAATAAATCTAATGCAATTTTCATATTATAAGTTAATACTTCTACTGTTCACTTTCTGTTATTTATTTCTAAAGATGCTTTAAATACTTGTGTATCATAATTGCATTTGGGATCTAATGTGTCCACTTAGGGAAAACAGTTCATGAAATATATTAAAATGCAAGTATAATTTTGATATTAAAAATACAACATAACTGGAGATAAACATGTTCTTCTAATTTTTAAAGAATCAATGATTACATAGGACACTTAAAATATAATCATATCTGATAAATACCTACTTTTTTCATCAAGTGTAATGAAGTTCTGAAAAATCTGAAAATGTCTCATCAAAAATCTGTTATATCTCTATAGTTCTGATTCTTGCTTCTTTTACCAACCAAAGAATGCTAATTATTTTGGAAAGCATGAAGTTTAGACACAGGAACTTGATCCCAGCTAAATTGAGTAGTTATCTCTCTAGCCCAAATAAAAAATAAAGTGCTCTAATATTCATTGTCCTCCATACACTACCAACTAGTCATTTTTACTCTGAAATTTAGAGTGGGTGGGCTCCTCTGGGAAAATGGTAATTGATACATATTTAGTTTTATCAAGACGAGGCTTTATTGAGGCTAATCTTTTTTCATATTGCCTTAAACTCTGTTTTGATTAATAGCAATTTTAATGGAATGCAGTGAAGCCTGGAGGAAGTCTGTGATCAAGAGGACGGAATGGGAATATGCTATCAGTGCTGGTATAAATGGAGCCTGGGGCCAGACTTTGGCATATATGGCAGGATGACATGTTTGTCTTTGGTGATAAACATCCATGTCAAATTGTCCTGACAGGCATATTGGAATTTTCAGCACTGTGGTTTGAAGATAAGTAGAAGTAACATAAAGTCATAGCTCTAATGTTGATAACTTACAGGGCTAGGAAAATGTTACAATGAAGATTTGTTTCAAAATATACACCTTTTAGTACCTGAGACATTGCAACCTAGGGTGACTGCTGCTGGCAAATAAAAGCTTGTAATTTGCCAGAGCACTGCTGAAGTATATATATTCTGTTTTATACAAATCCACAAAGAATGCTGTCTTAAAGGGACTTTATTTTTCTTGTTTGAGGTGATCTAGTTGCCTTGAACCCCACCCAAATATGAAGCATGGCAAATAGAGTCCTGGGCTGGTACACTGTATATATGTCTGTATATATGATATGTTTTTATTAATTTCAGAGAGGAAATGAGAAGGAGAGAGAGAGAGATAGAAACATCAAAGATGAGAGAAAATCATTGATTGGTTGTCTTCTGCACTCACCCTACATATATTTTTGAAGTGAGAAAAAAAAAGCCACTTAAGTGACCTTTAACACAAAATGAGACAAAAGGACCATCAACAACAAAAGGAAAGTCAGACACATCATGAGGATGCTACCTTTAACAATAAAAATATATTTATACAGAATTTAAAATCAGTGAAGTTGGAGTTCAGAACTGCTAAAAATGATAAATGCATGAAAAATAAAAAAAGTAAATAAAGGAAACTTAAAATATAATTTTAAAAAAAGTTTGTGATATTCTAAAATTTATTTTGATTATATTTTTTTCTAAAATCCAAATTGTAGTTTACAAAATTTAATGCAAGATAGATTCAAATGGAGAATTAGGTGAAAATGCTAATCTCTTGGATGTGATATTTTCTTATCTATTCCAATCCAATGGGTCTGAGTTTGGCAAAACAAACAAATAAACAAAAAAAAATTAATAAGCACCCCAAGTATTCTAAAAGAAGGGTAATTTAAGACTGAGACCTGTTTTGAGACTGAGAAACAATGGCCTATGTAAAGGAGTTTGAGAGAAATTGGATTTTTCATGTATTGCAAGTCATTCATTTTATGTACTCTTAAGATGTATAGGAAGAAGTTGGAAGAAAAATAATACTTAGAGAGTTTTGAAATAAGGCTTTGCCCATATTTATAAACTGATTGGCTATGTCCTCCTAAATTCATATATTGAAGCTTCCTTGTGCTGGCATCTCAGTGTCACACAGATGTAGATGATAAAATCTGAGTGTCTGAGAGTTTTATTAGATACTAGAGGCCCAGTGTATAAATTTGTACATGAGGGGGTCCCTCAGCCTGACTGGTACTAGAGACCTATTAGGGGGGCAAGTTGGTTTGGGGTAGGGACCATAGGAGGTTAGCCTGCCAGTCCAGAAGGGGGGGCAGGGGGGAAATAGTGGGGGAAGGGAGGGGCCACAGGAAGTTGATCACCAGGGAGCAGCTCTTGTGTTGAGCATCTGCCCTCTGGTGGTTAGTGCATGTCATAGCAACAAGTCGACCAGTCATTCCAGTTGTTTCGGTCATTTGGTTGTATCAGTCACTTAGGCTTTGATATATAGAGATGGAAAAATAATGGCTAATCTGTAGTCAAGTTATATACTTTGGCATATAGGTTTTCTGAGTAAATGACAAACTCTATATACAAGCCAGGAATATTCCATTCATTTTAGAACAATACAGTACTAATGCAATTAGAAGTAAGATCACGGTATACTTTGATATGAACCAAATTTTCATTACTCTCCATTCTCCCAGGACAAAAATAATATGATCTATTGTCATTGCTGACCTGAACATTGTGGAACCAAAATAGGAGTCAAGTTGGGCTAATGGGCCCTTTATCATTTATAGAGATTATCCTGTATATTAAGAACAGAAAATTTGGGGTACAAAGGTACTAATTATTTTACATTTTGTTAAATATATTAATTAGGAGGAAAGAAAAATGGTGGCGGAGTAGACAGAGGCGTCTGGAGCTTTGTCGCTGGGCAGCAGGAGAGAGAGTGGCTGAGAGTCACACTGGGAGTGTTTGGTGGCAAGTTAAGAGTCAGTTATCCTCCAGGAGAAGGCGGGGAACTGCTGGACGGGGATCTCCCGGCCTAACAGCCCCACGGCCAAGGGGTTTTTGTTCACTTGAGCCACCAGCGCGAACTTGGAGACTGCGCCATCTTTCAGAGGGAGGTAGATGTCAGCAGTGATCTGAAGCCGGCAGCTATGCACCCATCGAGCAGCTGGGGACCTGGGGACCCAGAACTCTGCTCTCCAATCGGCACAGACACACGTCGGACTCAGAGATCCACAGAGCACACGGAAAGGTCAGATTGCGCCTGGGATAAGAGGGAGGTCTGAAAGCTATGGCTGATGGAGGCACCCACCAAGCAGCCGCGGACCCAGAGCAAGGCTTTCTAGGCAGCGTGGACACGCGGCGGGTGGCGGATTCGGAGATCCATGCAGCGCGAGGAAGGGTCAGATTTCGCCTGGGTCAGGGTGAGGTCTCCTACCCCCGCACAACAGAGACAATCACGCTGTGGGAGACTGGCTGTGGGAAAGCTGACTCCGGAGAGGTCCCCAGAGGTGATCAGGGCGTGATCCCTAAGTGTGGAGGCAAACCCTCTGAGCTGTTGACAGAGGAGAGCTCTGGAAAATGACTCCTTTTTTTTTTTTTTTTCTGGGGCAGAAGGACAGCCTGGGAGTTATTACAGTGTCCCGGCTGCAAAACCCCCACAAACTGGCTTTGAGAATCACAGAGTAGCAGAATCTGAGCACAGCCTAGAGAGGTCCTGTGCTTTGTCTCAGAGATCAATTCTGAAACACTGCCACCCAGTTGATGGCACACAAATTGAATCTCAAATAAACACAAAAGAATAAAGAGATTAAAAGACCAACGGGGGAACACAGGGAACTGCAATTCCTTCCCTACTGGGAAACAGGAGTGCCAAGCAGAATAATAGTGGAAGTGAAGGACCATCCTAATTTTTTTTCTTTTTTTCTTTGTCCTTTTTTTTTTTTCATTTTCATATATTTTAATTAAAATACTATTTTTTTCCACATCAATTGATTTTTTCCTTTTTAATTATTACATTTTTGTTTTAAACTAGTATTATTATTTACTATTAGTACTTTACCTTTTTGGAAAAAAAACAAGTGTCATTTTGTTTTCTATTTATTTTATTTCAGGATTAGAGTTCTACATTCTATTTTCATCTTTCCTTAAGCATAATCTTACTCCAACTCAACTCTACCTTTATGACAACACTTTCCTCCTAATTTTCCCCATTTTGTTGTCTTATTTCTCTTTCCCTTTTCCAACTTTAGATTCTCCCTCTTCTTTCTCTTTACCTGGTTAAATATTCACCCCATTTATATATCTAATTTCAAATCCCCTACTACAAGTCCACACAAACCTCTCTCTTCTTGCCTTCACTAGCCAAAAAGTTGTTTTTTCTCTATGTCCTTTTGTTGCTATTTGCCTAAAAAGTGATTATATCGATTTTTTGAAATTTTTTGTGAGATTGTTTTACTTTATTCTACTTGTTTTATTTTGCTTTTTGCTTGCTTTGTTTTCTACCTCTCTTTTCTCTCACCTCCCTCGATACCAGTTGCTATTTGCAGTTTACATTAATCTCTAGGTACTGGTTGCTGGCCTTTATTGGGATTAGTGACTGTTCTATTGGAGTTGTCTCCTGACATCTATATTTAGTTCCCCCTTTCCCTCTTATACGCTTTCTTTTCTCTCTGACTTTTTTCTCTTCCTCTTTCCTTCTCCTTTTTATTTTCTTATTTAATTTTATTTTTTTGTTCATTTATTTATCTTTTTTTCTTTTTTCTCTGGCTCTCCCAATTTGATTTGGCATTTCTTTCTTTTCTTTTTTCCTTATTTTCCTTTTCTTCTTTCTCTATTTACCCATAATTTGTCCTTCATTGGTGGTCACCTTATTTGTGATTAACATCCTGAATACATTTCTACTCAGCGCCTTGTGTGCTGTACCTGGTCATGTTGTAGTTTGTGCTTTTCAATCAACATAGGAGAGAGAACTACATAACCAGACAGCCAGGGAAGAAAGATCATGGGCAGAAAAAGAAACAGCCCACATAAGACAGAAAGGAAGGTATCACCAGAAAAGGAAGAAAACGAAATAGAAGCAGAAATAAGCCTGTCAGAGAAAGTGTTCAGAGCAACGATCATAAGGTGGTTTAAAAGAATGGAAGACAAATTCGACAATATGAGTAAGAGCCAAGAGGAAGTGAAGAAGACCCATGAGAAGATGAAGAAGCAGCAAGAAGAAATGCAGAAGAAACTTCAAAGCAGCCAGAGAGAAACAGAAAGTTACCTACAAAGGAACTCCCATAAGATTAGCTACTGACTTCTCAACAGAAACTCCTCAGGCCAGAAGGGAATGGAATGAAATATACAAAGTCATGCAAAGGAAGGGTCTGAATCCAAGAATACTGTACCCTGCAAAACTCTCAATCAAAATTGAAAGTAAAATCGAAAGCTTCACAGACAAAAAAGGACTAAGGGTATATATTTCCACCAAACCAGCAATGCAAGAAATGTTAAAGAGTCTGCTGTAATAAAAAGAATGAGGAAGCGAAGAGGGAGCTCGGGGGTAAGGACTAAAAATGGCAACAGATAAGTACTTATCAATAATAACTTTAAATGTAAATGGATTAAATGCTCCAATCAAAAGACATAGGGTAACTGATTGGATAAGAAAACATGATCCACATATCTACTGTCTGCAAGAAACCCACCTCAGGAAAAGAGATGCACACAGATTGAGGGTGAAGGGATTGAACATGGTATTTCAGGCAAATGGAAATGAAAAAAAAGCTGAGGTTGCAATACTTATATCTGACAAATTAGATGTCAAAGTGAAGGACATAATAAGAGATAAAGAAGGACACTTCATAATACTAAAGGGAACAATCCAACAAGAAGAAATAACTCTGGTAAACATATAAGAACCCAATATAGGAGCACCTAAATATATAAAAAAAAACTCTTGGAGGATATTAAGGGAGAGATTGACAGCAATACAATCATAGTAGGAGACTTTAATACCCCACAGTCCCCATTGGACAAATCCTCTAAACAAAAAATCAGCAAAGAAACATCAATCCTAAATGATTCACTAGACGAGAGGGAATTAACTGACATCTTCAGAACATTTCACCCCAAAGCCACAGAATATACATTCTCTTCCAGTGCATATGGGACATTTTCAAAGATAGATCACATATTGGGTCATAAGAAAAGTCTCTTCAAATTCAAGAAGATAGAAATCATATCAAGCATTTTATCAGACCACAGTGGCATAAAACTGGAAATCAAGTGTAATAAAAACAATAGAAATAAATCAAACACATGGAGACTAAACAGCATGCTATTAAACAATGACTGGGTAACCAGACAGAACAAGGAAGAAATAAAAAACATCATGGCAAAAAATGACAATGACAACACAATACAAAATTTATGGGACACAGTGAAAGCAGTCTTGAGAGGGAAGTTCATAGCCCTATAAGCCTACTGCAAAAAACAGGAAACAATGGTAAAAAATCATCTAACCCTACAACTCAAAGAGCTGGAAAGAGAGCAACAAGAAAAGCCCAGTGTATGCAGAAGGAAGGAAATAGTGAAGATCAGAGCGGAGATAAACAACTTGGAGACCAAAGAAACAATTCAAAAGATCAACAAAACAAAGACCTGGTTATTTGAAAGGATAAACAAGATTGATGGACCTCTAGCCAGGCTCATCAAGAAGCAAAGAGAGAAGACCCAAATAAACAAAATCAGAAATGAAAGAGGACAAATAACAACAGACCCTATGTAAATACAAAGGATTGTTCAAAAATACTATGAACAACTCTATTCCAACAAACTGGACAACCTGCAAGAAATGGACATTTTCCTAGAAAATATAACCTCCCAAAACTCAATGAAGAGGAAGCCAAACATCTCAATAGTCGAATAACTATGGAAGAAATTGAAGCAGTAATCAAAAAGCTTCCAGCAAATAAAAGCCCTGGACCAGATGGCTACACAGGAGAGTTTTACCAAACATTCAAGGAAGAATTAAAACCTATCCTCCTCAGACTATTCAAAAACATTCAAGAAGAAGGAACACTTCCAAACACCTTCTATGAAGCCAGCATCACCCTAATACCAAAACCAGATAAAGACAAAACAATGAAAGAGAATTATAGGCCAATATCTCTCATGAACATAGATGCCAAAATCCTCAACAAAATTCTAGCAAATCTGATCCAGAAATACATCAGAAAGATCATACACCATGACCAAGCAGGATTCATCCAAGGAATGCAGGGATGGTACAATATCCGCAAATCAATAAATGCAATATGTCACATAAACAAATTGAGAGATAAAAATCACATAGTCATATCAATTGATGCAGAAAAAGCATTTGACAAAATCCAACACCCTTTCTTGATAAAAACTCTCAGCAAAGTGGGAATAGAAGGATCATACCTCCACATCATAAAAGTCATATATATTAAATCCACAGCTAACATCGTACTCAGTGGGCAAAAACTAAAACCATTTCCCATAAGAACAGGAACAAGACAGGGATGCCCACTATCACCTCTCCTGTTCGACATAGTACTGGAAGTATTAGCCATTGCAATTAGTCAAGAAGAAGAAATAAAAGGCATCCAAATTGGAAAAGAAGAAGTAAAGCTGCCCTTATTTGCAGATGACATGATATTGTACATAAAAAACCCAAAGGACTCCATTCCAAAACTAATTGACTTAATTAATGAATTCAGCACTGTAGCAGGATACAAAATTAATGCTAAGAAGTCTGTGGCATTTCTATATACTAATAGTGAAATTACAGAAAGAGAAACCAAAAAAGCAATCCCATTTACCATTGCACCAAAAAAATTAAGATACCTAGGAATAAACCTATCTGAAGAGGTAAAAGACCTATATGCAGAAAACTACAGGACACTGAAAAAAGAGATAGAGGAAGATGGTAACAGATGAAAGAGCATACCATGCTCATGGATTGAGAGAATCAACATCATTAAAATGTCCATACTACCCAAAGCAATCTATAGATTCAATGCACTACCCATTAAAATACCAACGACATATTTCACAGACCTAGAAAGAACTCTTCATAGATTCACCTGGAACAAAAAAGACCACGAATAGCTACAGCAATTCAGAGATAGAAGAATAAAGTAGGTGGGATCTCAATACCAGATTTCAAGCTATACTACAAAATCACTGTTCTCAAAACAGCCTGGTACTGGCACAGGAACAGACATATAGACCAATGGAATAGAATAGAGAACCCAGATATCCACCCAAACCACTATGCTCAACTAATATTTGATGAAGGAGGCATGAACACTCAATGGAGCCAAGATAGCCTGTTCAATAAATGGTGTTGGGAAAATTGGACAGATACATGCAAAAAAATGAAATTGGACCACCAACTTATACCAAATACAAAAATAAACTTAAAATGGATACAGGACTTAAACATTATAAGGGAAACCATAAAAATACTAGAGGAATCCACAGGCAGCACAATCTCAGATATATGCTGAAAGAACTTCTTCACTGATACTGCTCCAAAGGCAATGGAAGCTAAAGAAAAAAATGAACAAATGGGACTACATCAAAATAAAAAGCTTTTGCACAGCAAAAGAAACCATCAACAAAACAACAAGAAAGATCACTGTATGAGAGAACATATTTGCCAATGTTATCACAGATAAAGGTTTAATCTCCAAAATCTAAAGCCAACTTATACAACTCAATAAAAGGAAGATGAACGATCCAATAAAAAAAATGGGCAAAGGACCTAAATAGAACCTTTTTGAAAGATGACAGAAGGAAGGCCAAGAGACACATGAAAACATGTTCAAAGTCATTAATCATCTGAGAGATGCAAATCAAAACGACAATGCGATACCATCTTACACCCATTAGAATGGCAATCATCACCAAATCAACAAAGGACAAGTGTTGGCGAGGATGAGGAGAAAAAGGAACCCTTGTGCACTGTTGGTTGGAATGCAGACTGGTGCAGCCACTCTGGAGAACAATATGGAGTTTCCTCAAAAACCTAAAAATGAATTTCCCATTTGACCCTGTAATCCCACTCTTAGGAATTTATCCTAAGAAATTACAAACACCAATCAGAAAGGATTTATGCACCCCCATGTTCATAGCAGCACAATTTACAATAGCTACAATTTGGAAACAGCCTAGGTGCCCGTCAGCAGAGGAGTGGCTCAGAAAACTGTGGTACATCTACACAATGGAATTCTATGCTGCCATTAAAAAGAAGGAATTCTTACCATTTGCAGCAACCTGGATGGAACTAGAGAGCCTTATGCTTAGTGAAATAAGCCAGTCAATGAAGGAGAAGCATCACATGATCTCACTCATTGGTAGATAGTAAAGAACATTATAAACTGATGAACAAAAGGATAGATACAGAGGCAGTAAAGCTTCAAACAGACTGTGAAATTACAGCAGGAAGATTAAAGTTAGGTGAGGTAGATAAGAGATCAAAGGACTTGCATGCATGCATATAAGCATAACCAATGAACATAGACACTGGGGGATTTGGGGCATGGCTGGGAGGGAGGTGGGCAATGGGGAGATATGTATAAAAATTAATTAAAAAAAGATGGGAAAAATAAATAAATAAATAAATAAATATATTACTTATGGGGGAAAATGGTGGATTTTTGTCTGGCTTCAATTCAATTAAAAACATTTATTAAGTCCTTATTATGTGCAAATTTGCAGCTCTAGTTAATACAAAGATATAATTTCAGACTATGTCATGGAGCAGATAGACTCAAATACTGTGAACTATGTTACAATCAGACTGGAATGCATGTTTTAATTATAGAGTAAAAACAGCGCATGGAAAGCTCAGAGGAGCATTCTTCACTTAAAGTGACTTTCCTAAGTGTGAAAATGATAAATAATTTTGGAGAAAATAATCTGGTATATGCTTGAAATCTTTAAATTTTATGCACCTCATTATTCATTTTAGCATTGTTAGAGAACAAGTATTTATGTGTACATAAATCATTCAGAAAACTATTGCTTTTCTCCTCAAGCACCAATTCCATTTACAAGTAGGATTTTTAAAATTTATTATAAAAGTAATAGAGAATAGTATAAAAAGTAAAACATAGTTGTTAAAAATCTCACTATTGGGAGTTCTAGCTTTAGATCTGACATGAAGAGCTTGAGAGTTGTTGCTCTTAAATTTTACAATGAGAAAAATGTGGACAAATTGAAAATCAGGACCTCTATGAGAACTCAGGTCACAGGGCAATTTGCCACCCTGAAATCTGGAAAGGTAGACCCATTCAGAGATAGAGTTAGACATGTGTAAAAAGAGAAACCAAGATCTGTTTCTGCTTACTTGAATCAGAATTTCTGGAACTATAAACTGTTTGAAACATTTAAATGGTAGTTTTGGTAAACTGATAGACACCCAGTATGCACGAGTGAGAGAATCCCAGAGGAGCTTCAGTCTTAAGAGAGTCTGCACACTTTTCTGCAGGGACCTGGGATGAAGCCTCCCCTGGCTCTGGCAGGGAAAAGAAAAGAGGAATCAATCATCTCTAGATAACAAAGATCTACTTTCCAAGGAAAAAGACTTAAGCCAAAGTCAGTTCTAACAACATACCTCAGATAGAAAAAAATAAATCCCTCCTCACACAAGCCCAACAAAGGGCAGTGGCAGTAGATTGGAAATAGACTGATAATCTGCAGCCACAGAAGGAAGGAAGGAAGGAAGGAAGGAAAGAAGGAAGGAAGGAAGGAAGGAGGGGAAGAAGGAAGGGGCAAGGAGAAAATATTATACCCGCAGAGAAACACGTATAATGGCTCCACAGCTGAGGCAGAGGTCACTACATTATAAAATAAATAAATAAAGTTTTTTTTTTTTATTGTTGAAAGTATTTCAGGTAATCCTCTTTCCCTCCACACCACCAGGTCACTAAAATTTAATTGTAAAGTTATGGAAAACTCACTGTAATACACCAACAGGAATCCAATATAATAATAGTGGATGGCATATTACAGCATTTTAAGGCATAGACTTACATAAGGCATTTCTTACATGATCCCAAAGATATTATGAGAGACAAAAGTGAGGACACTAGAGGAACTTGAAGCCTTTGGTAAAATTAAAAATTTTCTAACTCCTAGCAACTTTATCATGAGGCCTCCATCAAAAGTGCTATTTATCTCAGAACCTATATGTACCTGATAAAAATTGCTCAGTTTTAAACAGACATTTACGACATGTTAAAAGCAAGAAAAAACTCACCCTGAAGAGGCAAATATTTTATCAGAACTAGGTTTAGATATTACACAGATATTAGAATATTTAAGCAGAGAATCTAAAAACAGATATATTTTATATGTTAGGTCCTATATTGGAAAAAGTAAACAATAAGCAAGCATAGGAAATATAAACAGAAAGATGGAAGTTAAAATAGAATCCAAACAAATGGCTAGATAAAAAACACTGTAATATAAACAAAAAGTTTTACAGTTTATCAGTAGACTCAACATGGCAAGAGAAAAAAAAAACAATAATTAAACCTGAGGATAGGTCAATGGAAACTTCCCAAGCTAAATTCAAAGATAATGAAGATCTTTGGGAAAATATTAAAAGAAATAACTTACTCTGTGTAACTGGAATATCAGAAGAAGAAAGAGAACATAGAGCCAAAGAAATATTTGAAGCAATAGGTTGAGGATTTTCCCAAATTGATGACACATACAAAACCACAGATACAGAAAACTTTAAAAACACAAGTAAATGAATACCAAAACAACCCACACCCCATCATTTCTAGGCCTGTCCTATTTAAATTATATAAAAGCAAGACAAGAGGCAATCTTAAAATCACCAGAAGGGGAAACTTATAGATCCGGGGTCTGCAAACTGCAGCTTGCGAATCACATGCGACTCTATGGATCCTTGAGTGTGGCTCTTCATAAAATACCATGGCCTGAGCAAGTCTATTTTCAAGAAGTGACATTAGAAGAAGTTTAAATTTTAAAAAAATTGGCTCTCAAAAGAAATATCAATTGTTGTACTGTTGATATTTGGCTCTGCTGATTAATGAGTTTGCCAACCACTGCTATAGATGAACAAGGATATTACTATTATTATTATTTTCATCAGCAACCACATAAGCAAGATCAGAGAGGACACAGACAACAGTATGGTGGTTACCAGCAGGAAAGGGGGATGGGTGAAAGATAGAAGACTGTAAAGGAAGTTAAATGATAATGGAAGGAGACTTGATTTGGTGTGGTGAGCACACAAAACAATATATATATAACATATTATAGAATTGTACACCTTAAACCTGTATAATTAACTAAGGTCACTCCAATAAATTCAATAAAATAAAATTAAAACTTTCTGAAAAAGAAAAAAAGAGTTTTCAGATTGCAATAAATATACTCTGAGAAAATATTAATAGGAATTAAAGCATTTCTTACATCTTGAACATTTTGTAATGTTGAAAATTAATTATATTAAATTTTTAATATACTTTTTATATTGAATCCTTTTGACTTTCCAGTTCTGCGACTTTCTACTTTTAGTAGAAAAGTAAATCATTTTTAGTAGAAACAAGAATCCCCAGGTGGAAGAGTTATGATGCTTACTGAGCACACACTGTGTGTAGAAATCCCACTGCACCACAGTGACAATGCTTCTCATACCCATGATCTTTGGCAGTATTCCAGAAATAGGAGAGAGGAGCAAGAGACACTGATTTTTTCTCTTCTACTGAAACATTCAGGCAAATCAAAAACTCAGTGCTTTCTTTCTTAACGTGTCTAAATTTCAGTACTTTCTGTTATTTGAACATTTGTGTAGAATACTTGCTTTGTATTAAATTTTTTATCTCCATGTAAAACTGACCTTTTGTTATTGAGCAGGTCTGTCTCTGTCAGATGGTTTGATGGTTCACACAAGTTTGAGGACACAAGGTAGAGGAGTTGGTAGGGACAGTGGTAGTTGTTGTTTTTTAAATATATATTTTATTGATTTTTTACAGAGAGGAGGGAGAGGGATAGAAAGTCAGAAACATCGATGAGAGAGAGACATCGATCAGCTGCCTCCTGCACACCCCACACTGGAGATGTGCCCGCAACCAAGGTACATGCCCTTGACCGGAACCGAACCTGGGACCTTTCAGTCCACAGGCCGATGCTCTATCCACTGAGCCAAACCGGTCTCGGCGACAGTGGTAGCTTTTTGATGGCTGTAAGAAAGCTAGAATATTTAGAGCTAACACCAGAGGCCTGATAGGGATGTATTGTACATTCTTTTCCTTGCTTTTGACCCTATGTATAGTTATGACACCAGATTAGATTGATAGTTTCAAGTGGCATTAAATGATATTTTGCTTTCTGTAATACTGTTATAAAATAAAGTTGGCTTATTATCTAAAAAAAATTATTTCTGCTTTTATTTTACTAGTCATTATTGACTCATATAGCTTCAGGGATGCTGGAAAAGATAGCTTGTTTGCTCAGCACATCTATTTGGAAAATAAGGAACCTTGTTTTTTTAGTAAAAAAGTAAAATGGAAAGTAATAGTCAAAAGAAAGTATCTTTGTCAATATTTATAAAAGAAATATGGCTCTTTGGTTCTGGCCAGTGTGGCTGAGTTGGTTGCAGCATTGTCTCATGCACCAAGAGGTTACAGGTTCAATTCCCAGTCAGAGCACATACCCGGGTTACAGATTTGATCCCCGGTCAGCTCTGCACAGGAGGCAACCAGTCATTATCTTTCTCTCTGTCTTTCTTCCTCTTCTTCCCCTCTCTTTAATATTACTAAAAATATAGTTTATAATGAGGATTAAAATAAATAAAAAAATTATAGTTCTAGTACTTAATACATTTTCAGATTTAAATATTTTTTCCAGCTCAAAATCTCTTATTATATCTTCATATTTCCCTCTCCCTCTTGCTATTAAATAATCATTTAATTTTCTGAATTTATTCTTTGTGTCTTTTAATTAGACTTTCTCACCATACTTTTTTTGTCCCGATACATTACAGGTTTCGAGAATTCCATAACTTTATCATGTGGATTGATTTAGTCTTCAATTCTGTTTATTTAGATATTCTATGAATAATAATAACTTCTGCTAATTTTTAAGATCTCTTCTTTGCCGAGACCAGTTTGGCTCAGTGGATAGAGCGTTGGCCTGCGGACTGAAAGGTCCCGGGTTGCATTCTGGGGCATGTACCTTGCTTGCGGGCACATCTCCAGTGTGGGGTGTGCAAGAGTCGGCTGATCGATGTCTCTCTTTCATCGATGTTTCTGACTTTCTATCACTCTCTCTTCCTCTCTGTGAAAAATCAATAAAATGTATTTTTTAAAAAAAGATCTCTTCTTTATTCTATGATTATTCTTTTACCATAGGAATATGATCTTGCTTTATAAATATAATAGTTCATAAAAGATTTCTGGAGATACTGCTTCATTATTTGAAGTTATCTTATGATTTACATATCAACTGTTTCAATCAGGATGTATTTGCCATTATTTTTTTGCTATTAGAAGCATATTATTTATGCTCATGATATTCTTTTAATGCCTCGTGATTCTTGGTTACTGCTTATATTTATATTCTATTTATAAATAAAGAACAAAATTTATTTGTTTTGGATTATAAATTGCAATTCTCATAGCATTGGCAATCACTATTTCCCTAGATTGCAGGGGAAATTATGGTGAATGTGCCAGATTCTACTTCCTTGGAAGATACCTAGCTTCCTTACACAGCACATTTCTCTGTCCCTCAGGGCTCATCTCATCTGTTCTATGTAAAAAGTCTAATTTAGGACATTGTTCTTCTGCCTTTAGCTTGAAGGCAAAAAATAGGCATAGCTGCTTTGACAAGTTTAGTGTTTTAACTATTGTATAGTAGCTAGATGCAGGCCATTCTGTTTCCAGAAACTGTTTTCTATAATCCTGGGCTTTTCTCTTGTTTTCAATGGTGTCCAATTTTACAAGTAAAGGGTTCCTGAATTTTCACAGGAACTTGATCTTTATCTAGCATAGAGTATTCTCCAATGTCTCACTGATGCTGCTGAAAATGGCTCTAGTTATCCAGTGATGTTTGGGATGTATTTTTCTTCTGGACATGTCTTTGGTTATATGTAAGTGAGTCTTTAGAAAGATCAGTCATCTGCTTTTTAGGTAACAGCAAAAAAGAACCACATGGCAGAGAAAAAATTTATGTTGTGCCATCAGAAGAGGTTAGAAGATGGTAATAATACTGTTTGGTGAGATAATGGACTCATCAAGAAAGTGGCATTTAGGTGGGAAAAGAGGGGGGAAATAGGGATGGAAAAAGACCTTGCTTATGGTGATGGGCATATGATGCAGTGTGAAGATGAGGTTTTATTGTGTTGTATACTTGAAACTTATATGGTTTTCTGAACCAATGCCACACTAATAAATTCAGTAAGAAAATAAAAAAAATAAAAATAAAAATTCTTGAGTGTGGATGAGTATTCCCTTCTGGTTTACCAAGAACACATACTATTTTGGCACTGAAATTCCCACATTCTGTTAGCACATTCAGTCCCAGACACACTTGAGGGATTGGTTACCATTACAGGGGATGCATTTCTGAGGACCTTTACACATGGGAATGAAAGTTGAGTTCTTATGGAGCAGGGAGAGTAAGGGCCATGCTGGAAATGTAGTTATGAGTAAGAAAATGAGAGTTGCTAAATGTTATGTTCTTAGCTTGTAACTTATTTTGTAGGCTAAAAATATTAGCATAGTAAATGTTAACATTTGATATTATATTTCTGATGAGTCACAATTTCTTTAAGAACATCATAAAAAATATAATGTTATAAACTCCCTTGTGAGATAACTGACCCTTGGTAGGTTACCAAGGAAGATTGATCTTTGAACTATGATCGTAATTTTTATTCTGGGATGATTATATACTATAGAAAGAAATAATAAAAGGCTCTGATCTGTCTTAGGTTAGACTGCTACAATAAAAATACCAGACTGGAGTGGATTAAACATCAAACATGTTTTCTCCCACAATTATGGAGGCTGTAAAGTCCAAGATCAAGGCACTGGCAGATCTGGTGTCTAAAGAGGACCGTTTTCCTAGTTTGCGGACAGTCATTTGCTTATTGATCTTCACATGTCAGAGAGGGGTGGGGGAGAAAAAGAAATAAGGAGAGAGGGAGAGAGTGGAAACAGGCACTCCCAATTACAAAGGCACCAATTCAATTCATGTCGACTTCACACTCAGGACTGAATCTAAAACCTAACTACCTCCTAAGATCTCACCTACCATGCCATCATATTAGGGGTTAGGATTTCAACATATGAATTTGAGGACAAACAAACATTTAGTCCATACATGATCTTAATAACAATGTAAAAATGAAAAGTTAAATTATGAATTGAGAGTGAGCTATCCAAGTTACTCAATTCTTGAAGGTATAGTTCATACATTTCATCTTTCTTAGGAAGTAGGTTCACTCAGCAAACCAAATAGCAAATAGAAAGGTTGTTTTATTTATACATATTTATTTTTTAATAAATATAAATTAAAAAAGGAAAATCCACAGTTATTAGCGATATAATCATATATTGTTGAGGAATGATGAAAAATATGGATTTACATATTTAGATATGATAGTTTACTTTTCTCCACTACATGGATGCTATTAGCTATACCATCTGAATTTATTTTCTAAAATAAAACTTCTTCTTTAGTTATTAATCAATTCATTTTAAGAACTGTTTGTTGACCCTTAAACTCTGATTTCCATATTTTCACTACACTGTGGAAATGGCATGAGACTTCTACAATATTCAATAGTTCAACATTCACTAATAGCCCATATATATTTGCCTCTGAGAATACATCTGGATTGTTAATTTCAGGGATAGTGTATAGATTTCTGTTATATGTGGTACAGGTATTCTTTTAACCTTGCTGGTTTTACCTTTTCTAGTTGTCTATTATATATACTTTACTTTTAAAGCAAGACTATCCACTTTTCACAAGTATCCTAAAAAAAAAAAAATCACCATTTTAAACCTAAATTTTAAAGGATGTGATGTTCATTCAATTCCAGTGATTAAATATCAATCTACTTGACTCACCTCAAGTTGAAACAAGTAGCTTGGTCAAACTGAACTATGATATTATTGAATATCATAATAGTAAATAGTTCATAATAGTAAATAGTTCAGTTAGGTATGTAAATAAAGACAACCTAAAAGATGAGAAATTTAATTTTGTTTTGAATTTTCAATGCATTTACTGATTATAATGCTTATAATGAAACTAGAGGCCCAGTGCACAAAATTCCAGCACGATGGGTGTGTGTCCCTCAGCCCAGCCTGCACCCTCTCCAATCTAGGACCCCACAAGGCATGTCTGACTGCCCGTTAGTCCCAATCCCGGGATTGGGGAAGTCAGATATCCCTCTCACAATACAGGACATCTGACTCCCAACTGCTTGCCTGCCTGCCTTCCTGATTGTCCTAATTGCTTGTCTCTGCCAGCCTAATCACTCCCTAACCACTCCCCTGCCATCCTTATTGATGCCTAACTGCTACCCTGCCAGCCTGTTTGTTCCTAACTGTCCTCCCCTTAAGCCTGGTCACCCTTAACTGCCCTCTCTTACAGGACTGGTCACCCTCAACTGCTTTCTCCTGCAGGCCTGGGTCTTCCCCAACTGCCCTTCCCTGCAGGCCCAGTCACCCCCAACTTCCCTCCTCTGCTGGCCTGGTCACCCCCAACTGCCCTCTCTTGCAGGCCTGGTCTCTCCCAACTACCCTTCCCTGCTGGCCATCTTGTGGCAGCCATCTTGTCTCTACATGGGAGCAGTCATCTTTGACCACATTGGGGCAGCCATCTTTGTGTTGGCGTGATGGTCAATTTGCATGTTACGCTTTTATTAGATAGGATGCATCTGGTGCATGGGTGGGGGCCAGATGATTTGCCATGAAGTGTGTCCCAGATCAGGATAGGGTTTCCCTTGGGGCATGGGATGGCCTAGGTGAGGGGCTTGTGGTGGTTTACAGGCTGTCTATGTCCCCCAGTGACCAAAGTGGAGTCCCTGGTATCTGGGATTTATTTAGCTTCTATAACAGACATTTTGTAGCCGTAAGCAGAGACCAAGGCAGGCCAGGGCAGGCAGAAAACTTAGATTTCTCTGCTGCTGGGGAAACCCAAGCCTCCTGCTCTCACTGGCTGCAGCCATCTTGGTTGGGTTAATTTGCATACTCACTCCTCATTGGCTAGTGGGTGTGGCTTGTGGATGTAGTGGATATGTGGTCAATTTTGCATATTCATCTTTTATTAAATAGGATAAAATTTATGCAATTTTAAAAATATTATTTTTTCCTGTGATGGCATTTGAGCTTTTTTAAAAAATATATATTTTATTGATTTTCCACAGAGAGGAAGGGAGAAGGATAGAGAGTTAGAAACATCAGTGAGAGAGAGACATTGATTAGCTGCCTCCTGCATGCCCCCTACTGGGGATGTGGCCACAACCAGGATACATGCCCTTGACCAGAATCAAACCTGGGACCCTTCAGTTCACAGGCCGATGCTCTATCCACTGAGCCAAACCAGTTTTGGCAAATTTATGCAATTTTAACTTGTCTCACTGTAACTTCTAGTTATAATGTAAGATAATATGGTTTTGTTGATTTCAACTGGAAAGGGAACTAAAGTAAAAGGTAGTGTAGGGAAGACCTATTTGGTAGATTTGAGTCTAAGTCTCCTTTAATACTAACATGAGAAAAGTGCTTTACAATAAAAATTAAAGATAAAAAATTAAACCATTGGGTTTGCCTTTTTATATACAAAGGAAATGAAATTTAAATATTTGGTTTAAAATATTTTTTCCACTTCAATGTTGTTATTAAATAACTACTTGAGTTGCTCAGATAGTTTTCATTCCAACTATGTGAACTGGAAGTTTTGATTCATAATTCTGTAACATTTCTATTTCTAAATATACAATATTTTTCTCTGCGTTGAATATAACTTTTGATATCCTGTTAGTTGGAATAAAGTTGAATAATGGCAAGTAAGGTCAAGATGTGTAAAGATTAGGAGTAGGGTCAGGGCTATTGTAAAAATACAGCTATGGCCCTAACTGGTTTGGCTCAGTAGATAGAGCATCCACCTGCAGACTGAAGGGTGCCCGGTTCTATTCTGATAAAGGACACATGCCTGGGTTGCGGGTTAAATCCCCAGTAGGAGGCATGCAAGAGACAGCTGATCAATGATTCTCTCTCATCATTGATGTTACTATCTCTCTCTCCCTCTCCCTTCCTCTTTAAAACCAATAAAAATATATCTTTAAAAAATATAGCTATGGCTTGAGATTATAATTTGAAATGAGTGGCATTTTGGGTATAAAGAAAGCCCAGTTATCATGAGTCCATGAATAAAAAGGATAAAATTAAGGACAAAAGTTTATGTTTTATATTCAAGATTTTAAATTCAAATAGGAAGATTGAAAGAAAAGAAAGTAATTTCTTTTCCTTAATAATGATTGAAAATATATGCAATGACCTTGGGGATATAGCAGTTTTAATTTATGGCTTACCAATTTTTCTGGTCATATTCTCTCCTTTACAGTAATTGTGACACTTTCCTATTACTCTCTCCAAATTTTTTCACTATTTTGTTTTTTGTGACTCTCCACTACCCAATTCTCAATCTCATTGAATACAGTTTTCCTCCTAAGCTTGTTATCACAGTTTCTTTCTCTTCTTTTTATATTTCCTTTTTTGATATCATTCTTACTTGCACATTTCAATAAGCAGCCCTCCCTTTAGTTTCCCATTCATATTCTAGTTTCTATCATCAGCACCCAGATCCAGGTTTCCAAATTCATTTAGTCAACCAATGAATTTTTCAAGCAGTACATAATCTGAAGTCACAGCTTTCATCTAACTTTTATAACTTTCTAGCCTTATTTCTTAGACTATGTTGTCTTCATTTGTAAAATGGGGGCAGTTACTTTTAAAAATATATATATTCTATTAATTTTTTACAGAGAGAAAGGAAGAGTGATAAAGAGTTAGAAAGATCGATGAGAGAGAGAGACATCGATCAACTGCCTCCTGCAAATCCCCTGTTGGGGATGTGCCTGCAACCAAGGTACATGCCCTTGACCGTAATCGAACTTGGGACCTTTCAGTCCACAGACCGACACTCCATCCACTGAGC
Organism: Lasiurus borealis; assembly: GCA_004026805.1. Lineage (NCBI taxonomy): Eukaryota > Metazoa > Chordata > Mammalia > Chiroptera > Vespertilionidae > Lasiurus > Lasiurus borealis. Next base: position 3,432 of record PVJN01029339.1, on the reverse strand, counting down.
CAAACCGGTTTTGGCAGTTATTTTTCTTAAGTGTTTCTGTTTTATTTTTTATTTTATTTTATTTTTTTTGTTAGAAACAAATTATGTAAGTGTAAAATGATTACTGATTTTAAATGTAAAGCTATTGCTATGTACTAACCACCATTAGGATTTTCCCAGCTGTCATCACTAGAGATGAAACCACAGTCCTTTGAAACATCATTATATTTTGTGTAGTATTTAGTAATTTTTTTACACTTGTTTTATTTCCAACTTGAACCTATGCCCTGTTTAAAAGTTCTGGAAAAGTAGGAGCTTGTTAATGTACATCGTTTGTCCTTGAAGCATTGTCTAGCAAGTATTCAGGGGTACTTAATTCAGTAGTTGTTGAATTAAATTGACAACCAGCTTTTCTATTTGAGAAAAAACAGATTTGATCAAAGTCATCATTTGTTACCAAAATGAGATGCATTACGGTTTTCCAGATAAATCTATGTTTCTGATGATGGATGGGAATTAAATCTGTGCTTGGTTTGAAAGTCTGCAAGCAGACTGTACCTGCTTTGGCTGTCAGGTCTCAGATATGTAATGCCCAAGTAGACGCTGCTCTTCATTGTAAATTAGAGTAAGCAAACCTAGACTTTCTATCAATCACACATGGCATGCATTGTGTGTGCCTGCTGCCTTCTGAAGCTCTATTAAAAGAATATAATACAGATGGGAACTGTCTGAGATTTAATCTATCTGTGTCCGCCTCCTTCTGCGTTCCAGTTGAATCATAGTCTTATGAAAGATCCTGGCATGCTGATAACATATAGGAGGCGGGGGAGCCTGTAGCTATCACTCATGCATTGTATTTTATTCTTATTTGGAAGGATTTGAATTCCACAATTAGAATTCCCACATTCTAGCTGTATACCACATATGCAAATTTATTTTAGCAAAAGGAATATATAGATATTTTGATAGGATTCCAGTTATGAGGACTAGTTTTTTAAAAAAGAGTTTGACTTTAATGGCATGGCTTATTTTTTTGTTGTGAAGAAATTTAATTCTCTTCAGAAGAAAATAGTTCTTCAGTGAGGAGGCTATGAGTTGAATCACATAAAATTATGATTTATGAAAGAATTAGTATGAAAACTTAAAAAGTAAAATTGGAAAAAAATGAGTATACAGAAATTTAGAAAACAAATACCTTGGTTTATCTGAAGGGATGGTTTCTCTCTTATCATATCACTCTACGTTTTTCATGTGACTCTTTGAACAAGAGACCAAGACCAATATAAAGAACAAAATGTTGAATTATCAATTTTCAAAAGATGCAGCTATTCTTAGTGGTCATTTATGTTAGTATGACACTGTAAAAACTGGCAATTTGTTATTAAATCTTATTTTGGTGATGTCATTGTGTAACTCAAAAATTGCTTTCTTTAGAACTAACATAATGTGAGGAGAAATTAAAACAGTACAGGTTAATGCATCCTAAAGTCCATTCCATTCAAATGTCCTGGGTAAAATTTTGATAAATGTTGGCTGATCAGTTCAGAGATAGACATTTTGATCTCTTGAAGAGTTAATATTCCACATTGTTAATTTAAACCAGATAAGAATGCTTTAGCTTTTTGAAATGTCAATAGTAGAATGCACATTCTGTTTTAAAATATGCTATTTACAAAATTATTTTTATGTGATATTAGATTGCAAGTTCTTATAAATATGAGACATAAGGGAAGCAAATGATATGATTGATTGAATATAATGAATTGGAAATTTTATAAATGCTATTAGCTATATTGACTATAAAAGAACCATAGTATTTATTTTCAGTTTTATCTTATTTTTAGTTATATATTTGAAATCATCACTTTTTACGGAAACCATTAGTCCTGAGAATCAAAGAACATTCAGATTGATTAAGCCCATACACTGTAAAAATTAATTTTATATGTGAACTTGAATAATGGATCAAAGGATGCCCAGCTATCTGGCCAAACATGATTTCTGGGTGTATTCCTGAGAATGTTTCCAGAGTCTATTAGTGTTTAAATTGGCAGGCTAATCAAAGTGTTTGCCCTCTCCAAAATGGGTGAGCATCATTCAATAGACAAAAAAGTGGGAGAAGCAAGATCTGCCCACTCTCTGCTGCGAGTGGGACATGAAAAACGCTGCCCTCAGTACTTCTGGTTCTCAAGCCTTTAGGCTTGGACTGGAACCTAAGCCATCAGCTTTCAGATACCACTGCCCTCCTTCAGTCTCCAAATTGCAGACAACAGATGGTGGGACTTCTTAGCTTTCTTAATCTTGTGAGCCAATCAATACTTATAACAAATTTCTTTCTGTTTACATATATCCTATAGTTTTTTTTCCCTCTGGAAAACTTACTAATATAGGCATATTTCTCAGTTGAGTAGTATTAACTACCACAAATCATGACACGTTTAAAAGTTATTTTCATAGATCAAGACTCAAAAAACATACATTTATGTTTGTTTCTTTCCTTCAGGGGGGTTATTTCTCACTTCTTTTGTAGATTTTGATTGTGAATAATTCCTTATCTGTGCTCATATTATGAGGGGACAGATAACACCATTTTATTTGTATAGCTTACCTCTATATGAAAATCCAAATAGTAGGCAACAAATGATGAAGATGTGTGGAAAAGGGAATACTGGTGCACTACTGGTGGAAATGCAGACTGGTGCAGACACTATGGAAAATAGTACGGAGTTTCCTAAAAAAAAATTGGAACTGCCATTTGATCTGGAACTGCCATTTGAAATGGAACTGCCATTTGATCCAGTGATCCCTAAGAAACCTGAAACATCAATCAGAAAGAATATATATAGCCCATGTTCATACAATACAATCTATAATAGCTGTGCTTTTTTCTACAGCAAACATTTTTATACCTTTCAATTTGTGAAAAGCTAAGAACCATGTGACAGTTTTAATGAGGTTCCTGTCTACTTAAATGAAATAAAAATTCTTCCTCTATTTTTCTAAAATTAAAGTTTCCATTAGAATTTTAGTGCTGTGATTTACTCTTTCCCAACCTATTACTGACATCAGCACTGAATCTCTTACTGTGGAATTTAATTTATATGTTGGAATGTCATGCCTGCATAAACATACCTAAAAGCAATACTATGTGACATGTACTCTGAAATTCAAAGTCATAGAGGTTAGTAATAATTTATGTCCTGTTATGAAGAGTATTTAACTACTTACTTGCAATTAAGTTCTAAATATATAATCTTTGATAATGTTCAGTGACCTGTCTCCTTAACATTTCTTTTTAATTTAATTACAAATCATTTTCCTGGGGATGGTATAAATCTAGTAAATGAAAACAGTATATCTATCTATCTACTTATTTAGAGTATATAGATATATACCTATCTAAAAAGCATTTCTATCTTCTATCTATCTATCTATCTATCTATCTATCTATCT
>PVJN01029338.1:0-26517 GCA_004026805.1 Lasiurus borealis | reverse complement strand
CCTACCCCACCCCACCCCACCCCCACACCATACACAACTCAGACCTCACTTCCACCCTCTTTGTTGACTCTTGTAGCTGGGTTTCACAACACGGATCTTGCAGTACTGCTGATGACATAAATCCAGAAGCCTCTTTCCTCAGGCAAGGCTCATTTATTTGATTAAGCTCTAATTTCCACTTCTTTCTCTCACCCCTGTAATGCCACACTTCCCCACTTCTCGTTTGCTTTTTGGACTACTTCAGTTAGTTCTTATGCTACAAATTTGCTAATGAAACTGCCCAAGCAAAATTCATCTCAAACTTTCTAATTGCAAGATCCAGTAGAATCTTGTTAACTCTCCTTTTATCTCATTTTTCTATGGCTTTTGTCACAGTGATTACTTATTTCTCCTTTAAATTCTCTCCTATCTTGGCTTCTATGACATCACGGTCTCTCCTGGTTTTGCTCTTCCAGTAGTTAAGAGCACAAACTCTGGAGTCAGCACTGAATTCAATTCCTGTCATCCCACTTACTAGATGTGGCCGCAAAAAGTCTTTGAGCCTTAGTTTCTCATCTATAAAACAGGGGTAATGGAATCCTACAGAGTTGTGAAAAGGATTAAGTGAGATAATCTAAGCACAGTGCCTAGGATATAGTGTTTAATATATCTGAATGGTCATAATTATTATTTCTTGTTCTCTTATCCAGGCATCTCTTCTACTCCATAATTATAGCAGTCTCCCAAGAGTCCATTCTTTTTATTTCTTTTTTGTTTTAGTTAATCCTTACCCAAGGATATTTTTTCCATTGATTTTTTTTTTTTTTTAGAGAGAATAGATGAGATAAGGAAAGGCAGAGAGAAACACATCGATTGGTTGCCTCCTGCAAAGGCCCCAACCAGGGCCTGAGCCAGGGAGGAGCCTGCAACCAAGGTTCGTGCCCTTGACCAGAATCAAACCTGGGACCGGTGGGTCCACAGGCTGATACTCTATCCACTGGACCAAACTGGCTAGGGCTCAAGAGTCCATTCTAACAGTCTCCAATTCCATCCATTTTCATTGCCTTTACTCTATGCTAACCAAAGTTCTTGTTTCCAGCCCAGATTTCTACTACAGCGCCTCTGATGCCTATGCAAGCAACTATTTGCATGTCTGTCTCCTGCTACTACTATTGCGAGCTCCTTGAGGGCAAAGGCTCTGATTTGTCTTCTCCCCCACCCCCAAACCAGTGCTTGGTGCATGGGAGTAAGCCTTCAATAAATGTTTTCTAAATGAAATAAATCTTTCTGGACACCATCATCTTAACCCCATGCCAACCTCCCTCATCCTCTAAGCCATTCATATACAGCAGTAAAATGTGCTTCAGCCATTCTGGCTAGAGATGATTCTCCTGATCCATTCAGATTCTCAAACAAGTGTGTTTTTTAGTTTTTTGTTTGTTTGTTTGCTTGCTTTCCTGGCTCCAAACATACCCATTGTATCAATCAGGGTCTTGGCAGAAATAGATGACACACTCAAACTGGGTATCTTGATGAGAGTTTAAAAAAGTGAATACTGCCCTAGCCGGCTTGGCTCAGTGGATAGAGCGTCAGCCTGCGAACTGAAGGGTCCCAGGTTCGATTCCGGCCAAGGGCACATGCCTGGGTTGCGGGCTCTATCCCCAGTGGGGGGCATGCAGGAGGCAGCCAATCAATGATTCTCTCTCATCATTGATGTTTCTATCTCTCCTTCTCCCTTCCTCTCTGAAAGCAATAAAGAAATATTTTTTTTTTAAAAAGTGAATACTTATAAAGATGAGGCAGGATTTAATAAAACCATCAAGGAACAGCGAAATATCCAGGACTAACAACAACCGGGAGCTGGTTCCACCTCTAGGCATCAAAGGGTAAAGGGAGAGTGTAGTTACTAGACCTGGGGAGAGTAGTTGTGAAAGAGGGCTGCTTGGCTCTCCATTTAAGTAGAGAGATACAGCCAACCTGTGGAGACATGGCAGGGAGGGAGCCAGGGGAATAAATAGCTCAAGGTCACTCTTCTCCCACCCTCTGATCTCTGTATTGGTTTGCTAGGGTTGCTCTAACAAGGTTGGTGGCTTAAACAATAAAAAATGATTGTCTCACATCTCTGGAGGCTAGGAGTTTAAGGTGTCAGCAGGGTTGGTTCCTTCTGAGGCTGTGAGACACAATCTCCCCTAGCTTCTGGTGGTTTCCTGGCAGTCTTTGGCAGACCTTGACTTGGTAGAAACATCAACCTTATCTCTGTCTTCATTTTCACATGGCATTCTCCCTGTGTGTGTCTGTGTCTAAATTTCCCCATTTATAAGGACACCAGACATACTGGATTAGGGCCCTCCCAAATGTCCTCATCTTAATTAATTACATCTGCGATGGCCCTATTTCCAAATAAGGTCACACTCTGAAATACTGAGACTTAGGAATTCAACATATGAATTTGGGGGACACAATTCAACCCAAAATATCCTCCTATTGGTGGAACCCAAACAGAAACTAGAGTCCAAGGAAATACATTGACACAGGCCATATGCATTGTCCTCATAGGACACAGGGCAGGGTGGAGAAGGATGAAGAGTGGGTCTGGATGGGACAAATGGATGACATCCAGTATAGTAATTTTCCATCATTCCTTCCCCTAGTCATATTCAAGGCTCCGACTTTACTCCTAGGGACTCAAGACAGGGATGAGGCCCAAACCACTGAACCTCTCACCTTTACACCCACTCAGACAACATGTCCTGATCACTTTTACTTCTTAAATTCCATTTCCTCTATCTCCACTGAACTACATACAGCCGTTTGACTAATATCTTTGCCTCTTTTATAATATACATTTTTATTGATTTCAGGGAGGAAGGGAGATGGAGAGATAGAAAAATCAATGATGAAAGAGAATCATTGATTGGCTGTCTCCTGCCTGCCCCCCACTGGGGATTAAGCTCGAAACCTGGGCAAGTGCCCAGATCAGGAATTGAATTGTGATCTCCTGGTTCATAGGTCGATGCTCAACCACTGAGCCACATGATAGTCCCTCTTTAGATCTCTCCAGTTTCCACCTGTAGGCTGCCTTCACATTGATCTTTCTATTAATTTCACTCCTTACCTTTGACTCTTCAGAACCTGATTTCTTTCTCTTCCACTATTTGCTAATGTGAGGGTTAAAAATGTTAACAGTGCCAAGCATATAATGAATACTCAGTGTTTATTGAGCTATTTTTATTATCCCAGTTGTTCCACCCCCTTAATATCACCTATATTTTATTCCTTTCATATCCTCTGCTTCCCTAGATTCAAGTCCTTCAGGTGTGAGTTCCCCTCATCAAAACAGCTCCTAAGCCTCTAATTATCCATCTCAAAGCCTTGTTCTCCTTGCCTGTAGCCTGAGAGGAAGTGATGTTTCTCTCCTAGACTGGAAAAGCTCCCTGTGCTTTCTATCCCATTTCTTCCTGGGGAAGGTACCCAGTTTCCTTGTTCTGTCAGCTGGTCCTTGTCTGGCCTCTTTCACCTCCCCTGACTCTTGCCTCCACCTTGAAAAAGACATAGGCCTTGCCTTAGTCAGTTTGGCTCAGTGAATAATGCATCAGCCTGTGGACTGAAGTGTCTTGCGTTCAATTCAGGTCAAGGGCATGTACTTCTATTGTAGGCTTGATCCTCGGTCCTGGTTTGGCATGTGTAGGAGGTAACCAATAGATGGGTCTCTCTCACATCTATGTTTCTTTCTTTCTCTGTGTCCCTCCTCTCTCTTCCATTCTCTCTAAAAACCAATAGAAAAATATCTTTGGGTGAGGATTAACAACAACAAAAAAGACATATGACTCTTGGTACTATTATTCCCTCAAACTCTCATTGCACTGCCCCCTTTTCATTCCTAGATTTCTCACACAAGTAGGCCATGCTTGCTGCCTTCATATTCTCCCCACCTTTCTTTCTGCAACCCTTCCAATTGGAACCTGAGCACCCACTCTCCTGATCCCACTCTCTCCAAGGTCACTGATGATTTGTTTCTCAAGAGCTATATCTGACCTCTTCTGTCATCATTCAGCTTAACTATTTTGCATCATATTAGAATTCTTCCCATTTCAAGGTCCATGTGAGTGTAATGTGGCTTCTTTCATTCCTTTATTTTAAAATGTATGAATTCCTTGAGGTTGGACCCTAATTTACCCTATCCTTATTCTCTGCAGTTAACCCTACTCCAGAAGCTACAAACTGCTAGCCATGTCCCGCCCTCAGATATGTTTTGTTTGGCCCTTCCCTACACAGAAAACTCTCACTGATAAAACAGATCAAGTCCAAACTCAGTTTAACATTTACGGCCCTGGCCCAGCCTGATTCTAGTCTACATTTCCTATGTAAATGGGACTCCTCATTTAAAACCCCAAGACATCCAACTACTTGTTTTCCAAAGTAATTGGAAATAGAAAACATAAATACTTCAAAATCAAAGATAATAATATTAAATTTGAACTAAGAGCATCAGATTTTTCTCTGTCATCACCAAAGTTCACTCTACTACTTATTTTTGTTTGTTTGGTTTTGTTAATTTTCACCAAAGGATATTTTTTCATTGATTTTTAGAGTGAATGGAAGGGAGGAAGGGGTGGAGGTAAGAGAGAGAGAGAGAGAGAAATATCCACATGAGAGAGACACATTGGTTGGATGCCTCCTACATGCATCCCACCCACCCATGGACAGGATTGAACCTGAACCTGTAACTCAGGTGTATCCTTGACCAAGACCCTTCAGTGCTAAGGTAGATGCTCTAATCACTGGGCACTCCATTACTTATTATTATTGGTTGTGTGCCTTTGGGCAAGTTTCTAGCCTTTTTCTGACCCAGTTTCTTTTTCCATAAAAGGGGCGAGATTATGTCTTATAGGAATAAGGATTAAACTCAATAATGTATTGCAAGCCCTTTAAACACAATAGTTAGCAGCTGGTCAATAAATGGTACTTATTATTTGTGTTATTGTTGTTTCACCTCTAAGCACATTCACACAATTCATTCAAGTCATAATTAGAGCACTGGATTAAATGGGTTTTGAAACTGAATTTCCACCAATTTGTGTGAACTCTAGTGCATCCCTTCCCTGTTACAATGTCTCCCTCAGGGCAAATCCAACCTTACCTTCCAACTAGGCAGTCTGAATCCTGATGCTTTTTCTTAACTATAAGGAATTCAACCTTTCAGTTTCATTTCCCCTGATTGTAAAACATCAAACAACCACTTTAAAACCAAACATATACTACTTCTTTCCTAGCAGTGTTCCCGTTGTAGGCGGCAGGAATAGTACCAGGTACGTATATGACCAGTGGGGTCAGATCAAACCTGGGTTCAGCAGCCTCCGTACTTAGGTTCTGGCTAGGAAACATTTATTGGGTAAGTTACAGATGTAGAAAAGTAATTCCTAGAAGAAATGGGCTTAAGAAACAAGTTATAGATGTAAAGGAAGGGCCCTTGGAGCTTGGGAGTGAAGAAGCTGATGGTAAGGAGCCAGGGGCAGGAAAATGGCAGGGGAGGGGAAGGGAAAAGGAAAAACGCGAGTGTGCTCCTAGGAGGGAGAGCACTCTGGGGTCCTCCCACCTTCGGGTTTGAAGGGAGGTCCCCGGGGAAGATCTCAAGAGACTATTCAGCAGTTTTACGGGTGTGTCCTTTCAGAGTGGTGGTCTCCACTGATCAGCCAGCACCAGGGCGAGGCTCATTACTCAACGCGGCCAGCTCGGAGGTCAGCCTTGGCATTGCTTATCTAGTTTTGATTCTTTTCTGGGCCTGGAGTGGAAATAAACTGAGGCCTAGATGCCATCTCTAGGGAGGAAAGGTCAGGGGTTCCAAACCGCATGTCCATCCATATGCTAGGGGAGAAGAGGTCACCCCAGGAGGGACTTCCCACCCCACAGTTATCTATTGTCAGGCACCGGGGGCTTGACACCCTGATGGCCTCTTGTACTTGATCACATATGGTTGCTCTGCTCATGTCTGCCTACAGCATTTCTACTCTCACCAAGCAAACAGCGGGTGAACCCTAACTAACCTGGCCTGCCTCCCGTTAAGCTTCTCAGCCCTTTCAAACCCCATCCCGCCCTTTCCCTGCACCCTCCTCCTTTCCCTTCTCTAAAGGGAGCGAGTGCTTTATGCACTTAGGTGTCATAAACAAACACCACAGGGAGGATTTAAAAAATTTTAAAAATGTATTTCTATTATAGAGGGAGATAGAAACATCAGTGACGAGGGAGAATCATTGATTGGCTGCCTCCTTGCACGCTCCCTCCCTGGGGATGGAGCTGCAACCTGGGCACGTGCCCCTTTGGTCCGCAGGCCGACACTCTACCCACTGAGAGCCAAGGCACCGGTTGAGGCACGCAGGGAGGGCGGATTTAAATGGGAAGGGCGGCCGAGGGGAACCTGAGGACTGCATGGAAGCCAACAGGCAAGGCCAACGCAGCGCGAGCCCCGCCCCCCGGGCGCGCCCCGCCCCCTTCCCTCTCGCCTTCGGCCACAAGTCACGTTTTCCGGCGGAACTCTCGTGAGACCTGTGCCTTGCCCCCGGAAGACCCGCCCCCCGGGGCCGCGGAGGCCAATGGGAGAAAGTGACGGTTATGACCGTTGGGTTTCGAAGAAGCCAATGAGTGCCGGGAGCGGAGAGTTTAAGACGCTTTAGGCCGGCGCCGCCGAGGTCTGTCGGGGATCGATCGCCGCCTGCTCGGTGCTGACGGTGAGTGGCGCCCGGGCCCTGCCGACGTGGGCCCGCGGCCGAGGGGCGGCGGCCCCGGCTGGGCGGCCGGCCCTTCCGAGCACGGTCGCTTGTCTCTTCTCCCTCCAGGGCTCGGCGGGCACCTTCCCGGCCGGACGCTCCGCTCCCGCTGCCGCTGCCGCTGCCGCTGCCGCTGCCATGGCGCAGTTCGTGTTCGACAGCGACCTGCACTCGCTGCTGCAGCTGGACACACCCATCCCCAACGCGCCCCCCGCGCGCTGGCAGCGCAAAGCCAAGGAAGCCTCGGGGCCCGCCCCCTCTCCCATGCGGGCGGCCAACCGGTCCCACGCCGCCGGCAGGACCCCGGGCCGGACTCCCGGTCAGTGGCGGGCGGCGGGGCGCGCGGGGCGGCGGAACGCACGGCCGACGGGACAACAGCCTGCGTGTCTCTCCCTCCCTCGGGGAGCCACCTAGCTGATCTGCCCGCCACCGTCTCTCTCTCTCTCTCCACCGCAGGCAAGTCCAGCTGCAAGAGTCAGACCACTCCCAGCAAACCTGGCGGGGACCGCTACATCCCCCACCGCAGCGCCACCCAGATGGAGGTGGCCAGCTTCCTGCTGAGCAAGGAGAACCATGCCGAAAATAGCCAGACGCCCACCAAGAAGGTATGTGTCCCCCAGTGGGGGGTGGGGGGTGCTGAAGGCCAGGGACGGGGCTGTGTGTGCTCGGCGTAATGCCCCCCCCCTCCCGGCCTCACTGCCCACCACCCTTGGGTGCCAGGAACATCAGAAAGCCTGGGCTCTGAACCTGAACGGTTTTGATGTGGAGGAAGCCAAGATCCTTCGGCTCAGTGGGAAGCCACAAAAGGTTCCAGAGGGTAAGAAGCCCTGAAAGTTTCACGGTTTTCCCCACCCAAGACTGAGGGGGGGTGGGGGGGAATGAGAGTGCTTACGGGGCCCCGGGAGAGGTTTCAGGTCTCCCAGTGTCTAGTCTCCCTCCACCGGGACAGGTTACGAGAACAGACTGAAAGTCCTCTACAGCCAGAAGGCCACGGCCACGCCGGGCTCCAGCAAGAGGACCTGCCGTTACATCCCGTCCCTGCCGGACCGGATCCTGGATGCCCCTGAAATCCGCAATGACTATTGTAAGTGCAGCCCGTTCCCTGGCTGGGTGGGTGGGAAAAGAGGGCCTGGGGAACCAGGCCAAGGAGGAAGCTTATGTTCTTCCCTTTTGCCCCTCTGGCAGACCTGAACCTGGTGGATTGGAGCTCGGGGAATGTGCTGGCGGTGGCATTGGACAACAGTGTGTACTTGTGGAGTGCTGGCACTGGCGACATCCTGCAGCTGCTGCAGATGGAGCAGCCTGGGGACTATGTGTCTTCTGTGTCCTGGATCAAAGAGGGCAACTACCTGGCTGTGGGCACCAGCAGTGCTGAGGTTCAGGTGAGACTGGTCCCTGGGCTGCAGCTCTGTTGTTGCCCAGGCCCCGGGAGCTGGCCCGGAAGGAGGATTGTTGTGTCCTCTCTCTCTCTCTCTAGTTATGGGATGTGCAGCAGCAGAAGCGGCTTCGGAACATGACCAGTCATTCTGCCCGAGTGGGCTCGCTGTGTTGGAACAGTTACATACTGTCCAGGTCAGTGGTTTTGGCCAGTCTGTTGCAAAATTGGGCTATGATTTTTGTCCTCCCCCAACTGTACACCCCTGAAGTGAAGCAGCTCTGTCCTACTGGTGGCACTTGGCGCTCCCACAGGACCTGATTCCCATCTTCCTTCTTGCAGTGGCTCACGCTCTGGTCACATCCATCACCATGATGTTCGGATAGCAGAACACCATGTGGCCACACTGAGTGGACACAGCCAGGAAGTGTGTGGGCTGCGCTGGTCCCCAGATGGACGACATTTGGCCAGTGGTGGCAATGATAACTTGGTCAATGTGTGGCCTAGTGCTGCTCTAGAGGCGGGCTGGGTTCCCCTGCAAACATTCACCCAGCATCAAGGAGCTGTCAAGGTAAAGGGGGCTCGGTTGGGGCCTCTGCAGACCCTCACCCAGAACTTGGGGTATATTATGGGGAGATGGGATGCTGGTATTGGACTTGGTTAGTCTAGGGACCCTTTATAACTCTTTGGGTAGTACCTGCTGACTCCACTTTTGTCCCATCTAGGCTGTAGCTTGGTGTCCCTGGCAGTCCAATATACTGGCAACTGGAGGGGGCACCAGTGATCGGCACATTCGCATCTGGAATGTCTGCTCTGGGGCTTGTCTGAATGCTGTGGATGCCCACTCTCAGGTAGTCTTTTACTTATTCTAGTCTCTCACTCCTAGATACATCCTTACTCTTTATTTCTTCCTGGGCAACCATGTTCCCTTCAATGGCTTCGTTAAGTCTGTACCCTGATGATTTCTAAACTTCTAAGTCACCTCTCAATCCAGATCCATATTTCCAACTCTCTGTGGCCCATCTCCTACCCCATGTCCTGTAGGTGGCACCAGCCTAATAGGTTCCTAATTAAACTTATTTCCCTTTGCTTCCCTAAAATGTGAACCTACTCCTCATCCTCTTATATTCTTTGAGAAGACAGAACCTACTTAGGAATCTGAAAGGGAAAAACAACAACAAAAAAACCTAGAATCTTTCATCCTCCTTAACTAGTCAAGATAGCAGTTTTACCTCAAAATGTCATGCACAAGTGTTTTCTCCCCTCAGTCCACTGGTCTCGGTATTGTTAGCTCCTCTAGTCCTCCTTAAATCCTGCAGTAGTTCCCCATCACCTAAAGCATATAACCCAAATCCATTAGAATTTGATGACCTTGCTGATGAGTCTCCCTGCAACAACTCCAGCTTCTCCTTCAATACCCATTCTGCCCACCTTCATTCTAGATGTGGGCTTTTGAGCTAGAGTTCAAATTCTGGCTCTGTCACCTACTAACTTAACTTGCTTGTGATCTTAGGCAACTTGCTGAAATTCCTTCTGTCCGATTCCTCATCTGTAAATGGATAACAGTTATAATTCTCAAAAGGCTTTTGTTAGTGACCTGGCAATGTTCCTAACACTAGAATGGACTTATTTCTGATTTGAGCCGTTGGCTCTATGTTGTAGCTACACCATCCTCTCTCCACAGGTGTGCTCTATCCTCTGGTCTTCCCACTACAAGGAACTTATCTCAGGTCATGGCTTTGCCCAAAACCAGCTAGTTATTTGGAAGTACCCAACCATGGTCAAGGTGGCTGAGCTCAAAGGTATGTGCTAAATGACCAGACACAAAAGACTACATACTGTATAATTATTTATATGGACTATCCAGAAGAGGCAAATGAAGAGAGATAAAACAGACTAATGGTTACCAGGAGCTGGAGGGAAAGGGTAATACAGTATGTGACTTTCTTTATGGAGTGATGAAAATGGTCTGGAATTATAGTTGTGATGATTGCACAACTTTGCAACTATACTAAAAACTAATGAATTGTACACTTTAAAAGAATAAATTTTATGGTATATAAATCATTATCTTAAAGCTGTTACAAAAAACAAAACCCCAAAAAAGGTAGGTTGCCCTCAAAATTGGAGAGTTGTAGTATGTCTATATCCATGTGCTGCTCTTTCCTTTCTCATGCCCAGGTCACACAGCCCGGGTCCTAAGTTTGGCCATGAGTCCAGATGGGGCCACAGTGGCATCAGCAGCAGCAGATGAGACCCTACGCATGTGGCGCTGCTTTGAGTTGGACCCTGCACGGCGGCGGGAGCGAGAAAAGGCTAGTGCAACCAAAAGCAGCCTCATCCATCAAGGCATCCGTTGAGGACCAATTCATCACTTCAGTTTTTATGTTTGCTTTTTTTATTTTTCTAATAAAGTCATGTCTCTCTTCCTGCATGACATCTGTTTCAGTGGCTTTCTTAAGGAGCTCCTCTCCTGTATTTGAGAGCTAGAAATGTCTGTCCTCTGGGAGCCTTGACCATCTGTCCTGTTCGTAGATAGGGCTAGCAGGCTTTGTACCCTACCTCCTCCATTTACACACACGTACACACACAGCCTCAGTAGTTTCCTGTCACTTTTAATGAGGACATGAGTGACCAGCCTCCATAGGCTGTATTCCCAGGCCTCCACCCACTCCGACCTATGGATGGAAAGGAGGGAGCCTGGGTCCGTAGTGACAGATTATTGCTGACCTCTTCAGTGTGAGGAAAAAGGCCACAAGACCCTGGTGGGGGCCAGTCCTGAGTGCTCCTCTCCCAAGTTTAAGGCAGGGAGGGGGAAGTAAGCGTCCAGCCCTTTCGGCCCCCAGCTCGAGTGGCAGGGTGCAACGAGGCCACGTCCCTGGGGCTGGCTGGGACAAGTGGGTGAGGAACGGAAGCTGTGGTCCCTGTGTACCAGCTGTGGGGAGGGGAAGGCTTGTCCCCTGCTCAGTCCTGACCACACAAGCCCTGGTCACAGGTGTAGTTGGGGAGGACAATGATGGATGCTGCCCAAGGTGCAGTCCTGAGGCACTTAGGTGGGCGCCTAGCAAGAGCATGTTTCTCAGTTGGCCTTGACTTTGGCAGTACCTGGCACTCCATTTTGCTGAACTACACGGGGCAACCGTTTGCCTTTGGTGTAAGAATGATACCAGAAATTGGAGAAGAGCACGAAGAAGATGGTGCCGTACATCCAGATGAGGTGGATGATGACTGGGTACTGGTAGTTACAGCTGGGCATGAAGTAGTACTGGGAGATGTGCAGTGAGACCAGGACAAACTGGATCTAGGACAGAAGAGAAAGACAAGGGTCAGAGGGAATACTGAGAAGGATGGAGGGAAAGGGGGTAGAGAAAGACTGAACATTGAGTGGGGAATATTGTCGAGAGGTTGGATAAAGGAAGGATATAGACTAGTATTGGGATGGTTATATGCCAGGTCCAGGTCCCTTACCAGCTGGATGGCTGTCATGTGCTTTTTCCACCAAATGTAGGGCTGAGCCACAGGGCCAAGGGCAGACAATCCATAGTACAGGTACATGATGACATGCACAGAGGAGTTTACCATGGCATGGAAAGAACCCATTCCTCCTGTGAGTGGACAATGAACAGGGTCAGGAGAGTTGAGCCTCTAATCCCCAGTGCCTGGCCCTCTTTCTCCCCAACAGCCTTCACCGCTCACCTGGGGCAATTTTCACTCCCCACCACCAGCTCCAGGGAAGCACTGAGTGGTGGAAGACATGTAGGAAGGTCACTTGTCCATCTTTTTTCCGGAGAATAAATATCACCTGAGAATAGTAGGGAAAGGAGTTTCAGAGTCAGGGCCTCTCCTTTCTCCCCCACCCCAAGTTCTCACATTGCATATACTCTCACCGTGTCCATGAGCTCAATGAACTTGGAGAAGAGGAAGAGCCAGGCCACTCGAACCATCTGCAAGAAGTCAGGGCAGCCTTAGGACCCCGCCCCTAAGGACTACTGGAGCCTTCCTAAACTGTCCCATGAGCACAAGTCACACCCAAATTGCTCCTATCACCAGGTTGTTTACCATGCAGGCACCCCCACCCCATCCCCATCTCACTCCTACCTACCCTCAGTGCCTCTGGTTTGTTGGAGAAGTCCACAGGGTCACAGCGCCAGGTGTAGCTACTCAGCCAGCCAGACATCAGGAACTAGAAACAGAATGTGGATTAGACCACCAGAACGCCCTCCCTCCCCACAATCCCTCCCGTTTTCTAGTTGAAGAAATGGATCTGAGCCTTTCTGGAAAGGAGATGCATGCCCTGGCTCTAAGGCCTGCCCCTTACCCTGCCAGCAGAAATTAAAGCCTAGGCATCCCAGGGTCCCACCTCATAGACAATGTAGAGGGAGAGTGCCACCAATGAGAAGTTGTAGACAACCATGAAACCACGCAGTTGGAAGGGCTTCCGATTGGCCATGATTCGAGGCCCAAGTGAGAGAACGAAGTACACATAAGTCAGGAGTATGGAGGTCATTAGCAAGGGGGACCCCATCAAAGGGTAGCCCTGTATCCGGGGATCTGCAAATAAGGATCAAAGGAGTCAGGAAGTGCCACAGGGTTCAAAGGGTCCCACTCAGGCATACAGAGAGGAGGTCAGGTCACAAAGGGTCAAAGGGGTTGGTAGGGACTTTTCATTAGGTGACAGCCCTAGATCCAGAGATCTCAGGACAGGAGGGAGGTAGGGCAGGTGGACAACATCTTACCTCCATGCTTCATCATGCTCTGGTATATGTTCACAAGAGCTTCCATCCTAGTTAACGTCTCTGGGGAGGAATGGAAGGCAGATGTCAGCCAGGGTTGTTGTGTTCTCCCATCTTACCCCTGACCCATAGACAGGACAGAGGCCAGACAACTCCCAATACTTCATTGCAAAAGGATATAACAGAGAGACGAAAGAATTGCTGGGGACTAGGGGTAGGAGGAGACAGTTTGGCGGGGGCATCTGCTTCCCACACATCCTGCCTGCCTGGGAAGGGCCGTTCCACCCTTCCTTTCCTCTCTACACTCTCTGCTCTTCTCTGGAGATTTTTACTTCATGACCTTCCCTCCCCTCTTCCTCTACAAGAACACTCTCAATTATGATCTCTTTCTAGAAAGTCTTAGTTCTCGCAGGGAATTCATCTCTCGAATGAACTGTCTCTCCCTTCCTCACCAAAGTCTCTCGCCTCTCCAGCTCTGGGTCTTTTTCTCTCCAGGGATCCTCCCCTTCCATCCCTCCTGGCTCTTCTCCTGGGACTGTCCTTTCCAGGACTCTCCTCTCCCGAGGATCCCTCCTTTCCCCTGCTGGGACTCTCACTTCCCAGCCCTTCCTGCCCATCCGGTTCCTTCTTCGAGGTCCCTTCCGGGACTCTCCTTCCAATCCCTCCGGCCCCTTCCTCCTCTCCCCGGCTGAGACAATTCCCAGGCTCTTCTCGGCCCTCCAGAGCTCTCACCTCCAGCCTCTCAGCTCCTCTCAGGTGCTCTCCTCCTGCCCTTCCTCTCTGGGAGCCTGGCTCTTTGAGACTCCTGCCCTGGCAGCTCCACCTGTCTGACTAGATCTGGCAGCAGCCCCGCCCTCCACCCACCCCCGCTGCACTGCACATGGGGTGGAGGGTGGGTCCAGGCCACAGGTCAGTGCCTGGAGGAGCAGGACCCACGAGGATTGAGAAAGCCAAGTAAAGCTGGGACTCACCGTCCACCCACCCTCCCTAGATGAGCCAGATGGTCTAAGGTTCTAGGTTTCGAACCACAGACCTGCTGAGGCTCCAGTCCCAGCCCAAACTTTGGAGCAAACAGAACTGCAAAAAAAACCCACACCCAGCATCTGCTAAACTAGCCATAAATTCTCAGTTTGTCCTACTTTAAATGGGTCCCATCACCCTTCTCTCCCAGGGAGGGGCAGGGAAGCCAGTGGCATGTGAGGAGGTGGGGACGTGGAGGAGGTCTCAGGAATCTTCCCCTCCCTCAGGGAGGAGTCTAATGATCTAGGCCCTCTCCCCCTCAGGACCTCACGGAATGACGGAGGAGGGAGGAGAGCTCACTGGGACACAAAAGTCAGACCCAGGGGAGCCTGGGGCTCTGAGGAAGTCCCAGAGGGATAATGCAGTCTCTGAACAGCCCAGGCAGCAGAGCCACCTGTGCAGGTACTAAGTGGAGAACTCACCTTCTGACACATCCACCAAGGCTGCACATGCACCCCTCACACACACATACTGGGCACATATCCCACAGATGCTCCCTCGACCTCCATGTCAACCCCAACTGCCCCACCATGGTCAGGGCCAAGTCCTTCCACACACACACACACACACACACACACACACACACACACGGTCTCACACAGACCTGCATCTCACACAGCTCTCCCCTCACCCACCCAATGACCAACTCACCAGTGGTTAGCACACATACGCACACATGGAGCCTACACAACTCCTGCCGGCAACACCTGCCTTCCTCTGACACACCACGCAAACAAGCCTCCGTGGACTCTGACATGCATAGTTTCTAATACTCAGACCTACTCCAAAAATACATTCGCACTAGTGAACACACCCAGAACACTCACACATCCTCCCTCCTAGGTCCTCCATGTGCAAATGCTTATGCTCATACATACATGAGTCACAGGTAAATGTGGTCACCTACATAAGCTCATACAGCCCACTTAGCAGGGAATGAATACAAAATCACCCAGACCACATGTTGACACACACCTGTCCTTGGTCGAGCATACAGATCTCTTTTCACAGATGACATTCACTCATTCATTCATTCATTCACAATCATATTTTGGTTGGTTGCCTATTCGGCGGGAGGGCCCACGAGGAGAGAGGGTAACATGTGCTCTAAACACACAGTTCCTTCCAGACCCAGGAGTTTGCCAGCTTGTTATCTCTCTCAACCACCACACTCGCATGCACCCTGGAGGTCAGGAGTGGCTCAAGGTTCTGGAAAGGACCTCTCTCCAAGCTACAGAAGAATCTGGGTGTGTCCCTGTCCGTAGGGGAACTCGGTCCTTCCTTTTAAGATGGATGGAAGGGAAAAGAAAACAGGCAGAGGAAGGGGGAGGGGAAAAGAGGAGGGAAGAGGAGGGAGGAGGCAGGGAGTGGACAGGAGGGAAGAGGGACAAGACCTGATGGTGGTGGAGGAAGGCCTCGGTTTGGCTAAATGGGGTCCATGCTCGGGAGGGAGGTTGCTGGAAAGGCCCAGCCCCAGAGAGCAAGGGACCTCCCACTCACTCTCCCCAGGAACAGCCTCGCCCACAGCCAGGGCAGGGCAGGGCTGGGCTGGGCTGGGCCGGGCGAGCCAGGCAGGGGGGACCCCGGGCACGTGGAGCGCCCGCCCAGGAAAGGTTCAGACTCACCAGTGGGGGACCAGGCCGGCAGCAGTGGAGGGCTCGGAGGGAGCAGGGCCAGAGAGAAGTCCCCAGGGCCAGCTTGCCTGCCACTTCCTCATCTGCTGGGCCGACTTTCTGTCACCAGAGGGAGAGGGGGCGGGCCGGGTGGGGGGCGCCTGCTGATTGGGTCCGCGGCTGAGGCAGGAGGGGCCGTCCAGCCTCAACTGGGCTCGGCCCGCAGGGCGGGAGCAGGGGCGGGCCGCCCGATCCCGGGCAGGAAGCACGCCCAGCCCCGACTCCCCACCCCTTCCCTCGGCATCACTCAGCCCGCCACTGTCAGCTCGCGCGGCCTGGCTGGCTGGCTGGGGCCGCTGGAGTCGTACCCTACTTCTTCCTGACATTCCGCCCATGAATGGCCTTATTCTGGGCCTCCTGGTGATTAATCCACCAACACATCTGTGTGGGCAGGCGGGCAGGCAGGCGGGCCCACCCAGCTCAGGCTCCCGGGAAAAGTTCCAGGGCTCAGCCCTCCCTCAGAGAGCCCCCTCTAGAGAGGGTGAGACCTGAGCGGTGGCAGCCACAGTAGCTGGGAGGTCTCTGGAGGTGGGTGGGAGCAACTGGGCATGCAAGCCTTCCCTCTGAACCTATACGTCTGGATGAGCCCTAGCATTAGGAGTCGCTGAGAGTATGTCGTGGCATGGAGGTGGGAAAATACAAGTGGCTGGGGTATCGCCGCTCCGCCCTGGACAGGTCCGGGGGGTGGGGGGAGGTGGTGTGGTCTGGAATACATCGCGTGAAGCCCTTGTTACATGCTATGCACATGCGAGCTTTGCGTCTCCCTGTGTTTGATATATTTGAGAAAGCACTAAACTGTAATAAAGTATTTAATTTGCTTTTTATTTAAACACGCACACACACACATACACACACTCGAGTGGCCTGGGGCAGGAACAGGGAGTGAGTCACGGGCTAGCTACACTGGCCTTCCAGCTAGTGAAAGGCAAAGAAGGAAAGTGAAGCTGGCGGTGGCTGTGGCTGAATGTAGTAGATCTTGAAGGTCGAACCGGGCACTTTGACTTTATTCTAAAAGCAGTGGAGAAACAGTGGAGATTTTTGAGGAGGCTATAATCAGGCTTGTATTATCAAATAATTCATCAAATATTTATTGACAACTGCCAGCTGCAAGGTGCTGGTGACACATCTGTGAAAAAGGCAGAGCGTCCCCGCAAGGGGGGAGGGGGACCATCCAGTTGAATCACTTCATTCTGGCAGCCAGTATGCAGAGGGCATGGAGATACAGCCTGACCTAAGGAGATCTGGAAATTGATGGGCACGAAGAGGCAGACACTGTGGAGACTTCCCAGAGTCAACTGTCTATCCAGCTGTCTGTCCTCTTCCACACTCATCAACTGGACTGAATTCTTGGGGGTGAGGACTAGGTTTTAATGAAATGGAACCTTTATCTGCAGTATCTCCTGGAATAGTGCTTTGCATATAATGATCTAATAACTGCTTATAGGATTGGATGGTGCAAATGCAGATAGAATAAGGAATTCAGAGGAGACAGTGGTTTCGAAGAAATAATATGTTCCTAATTGGTTGGATATAGCTATGTGGAAGTCCAGTCTTAGAGGTAAGAGGTCAGAGCCAAAGTATACCTATGTCCCAGCCTATTAGTACCTGCCCATAACAGAAAATGGCAGATGAATTCAACAATTCAAAAGGCTCAAATTTCAAACTGTACACTAAGGTATACCTGATCTGGCTCTCAGTCTCCCATTCTACCTGTGCCATTATCCTGGGCCACATCATATGCCTTAACCATCCCCAAAAGATGTCAGCATCTTTCATACTCCCCACTTCTCCAAGCTTTGTTTCCTGGCTCAATACAAGATACATACAAGCAGCTCTCCTAAGCAATAAATTGTTCCCTCCCCACTTTCTCATAACCTTACTACAATGTAATTATTTGTATCACCTTTCCCCTCCCACCCCCAAGTTCTTCTCAGCAGGGGCATATTTGAGTTGTCTCTATCTCCAGCATCTGGTCCAGCAACTGGCTCATTTGACCCTTCATGTTTGTTGAGTGAATATTAGAGTGAATGAAAATATGTGAGAAAGGGAAGAAGGTTGAGGAACCAAGAGTCAAGGAAGGGAGGACAGTAAGAATTCAAAAGCCTTTGTACTTCCCTCGGAGTAGCAGTATTCATTGAATCAAATATTTATTGGAAGCCTAATGTGTTCCAGGTATAGTTTAGTGACTTCAGGGTCAGAACTGACTCCAAAGGCCTGAGTTAAAATCTTCCAGTTAGTACCCATGTGTCCTTCTGTAAGCTGCTGATCCTCTATAAAATGGAAACAACAGCCGAGACCGGTTTGGCTCAGTGGATAGAGCGTCGGCTTGCGGACTGAAAGGTCCCAGGTTCGATTCCGGTTGGGGGCATGTACCTTGCTTGTAGGCACATCTCCACTAAGGGGCATGCAGGAAGCGGCTGATCGATGTCTCTCTCTCATCAATGTTTCTGACTTTCTATCTCTCTCCCTTCCTCTCTGTAAAAAATCAATAAAAAATATATATTTTTTAAATGGGAACAAGTACCTATCTTATAGGATTGTTGTGAAGATTAAAGAGCCTGGTCAGGGTGGCTCAGTGGTTGAGCATTGAACTATGAACCAGGAGATTATGGTTCGATTCCCAGGGCATAAGCCTGGGTTGTGGGCTCAATGGATTGAGCAGTAGGGGGCATGCAGGAGGCAGCCGATCAATGATTATCTCTAATCATTGATGTTTCTCTCTTTCCTTCTCCCTCTCTAAAGTCAATATATATACATATATATATATATATATATGTGTGTGTGTATATTTAAAGAAAAAAAGATTAAAGGAGATAACCCATATGAGGTGCTTAGCTTTGTTTCTGTCTCAATATTTAGTAGACAAGGTAGAAGGTAACCAGTATATCAAGAAGGTATACATGTTTATGTAGATTCATGAGCATTCATTGAACAAATATTTCCTAAATGCTTACTGTGTACAAAGCACTTTTCTGAGAGTGCTACTGAGAGGTTTTGGATTCAGTGTCCATCTAGAGATGAACTAGAGAAGAACAAAGCAGACCATTATTGACAACAAAACTATTCCAGAGGCCAATCATAGTAATAGGGAACTTCAACTATTCATGTATTCACCTGGACCACATTGGCAAAAGACCATGGCAAGCCCTCAGTAAATATTGATTTATTACATGAATGAACATTTCGAAAGACTCACTTCATTTGATTTTTGTCCTAGTCCTGGGAGAAAGCATCTTTAAATATCTGATATGGACCACTTAACCCCAAGTCCTATCAAATGGCATTCCCATGGCTGTGGGATTCCTGTAAAATACTCAGTCTAGTGGAGAAGAAAGACACATAAATGAATAATTCGAGTAGCATGTGTTAAATATTCCCACAGAAACAAATCTAGAGGCTATGAAAGCACAGGGGTCGGGGGATGGGGACAGGGGGTTGGGGAATGGGACACTGTACCCTAAGGTGGGAATAAATTCTTGAAGGTTTCACAGAAATGACACCTTCGCTGAGTATTAAAGGACACTTTATAGAAGGCAGGGAAAGACATTACAGGCAGAGGGATTAGCAGCTAGCCATGTGGCAGGTTTGAGAGCTCTAGGTAGTTTGGTGTGGCTCTAACTTAGAGGGCATATGGGTAAGGGCAGGAAATCTAGGCAGGAGTCAGTTTATGAAGAGCCCTGTATTCCATAGTTGGAATTTTATTGTTTATCTTTTTCAGTCCTGGCTGCACACTAGAATCACCTGGGGAGCTTTTAAAATATCAATGCCTGGCTCTGACCTCCAGATTGATTCTAATGGTTTTTTAATGGGAAGAGGCTTGAGCGTGTTTATGTGCTGTGTGGAAGAAAACAATGGGCTCCAGCATACACCTCACAGACTGAGATGTGTGAAAAAGAAGAGTAAGTTTGTCAATGGACCAGGAGGAAATGGAATAGTCTGGGACCTGTGGGGAGGCCAGGTGGAAGGCCTTGGAGGTCAGAGAAGGTTCACACACTGGGCGGCAGGCTGAAGGTTCACACACTGAGGGGTCCAGAACTCAGTCTTTTTTGTTTTAATTTTTAAAAATTTATTTATTGATTTTAGAGAGAGGGAGAAAGAGAAAGGCAGAAACACCAATCTGTTGTTACACTTATTTATGTGTCCATTGATTGATTCTTGTATATGTCCTAAACAAAGATTGAACCCACAACCTTGGCATATCAGGACAACACTCTAACCAACTGAGCTACTCAGCCAGGGCCAAGAACTCACAATACTGATAAGGATGACAGGAAGTCAGGTGACTATTTTTCCTGGGTCCCATCCTGTCTGACTCCCTCCTCACTCACTGCTCTCTAAGGGGCCTTCTCCATCCTCTTTCCCCAGAAGGCATGGATTTACTTTCTCCATGGGTTTAGTCTGAAAACTGTCACCTGTATAAACTCTAACAACTCCATCAGCAGAAAAATTAAAGGAAAGTGGAATCAAACAAACAGGAATGGCAATAAGTAAAAAATAAGGTAAACTTGTATGGGAGTGAGTGAGCAGGTGGAGCATGGAATAAAGCATGGGAGAGGCGGGGGGTGGGGTGGTGGTGGCGGTGATGGTGGCAATGGGGATGTTGTCATCTAAGAACAATAGAAACTAAGGGTCTAGGCTGAGGGGCAAGAGGAGTGGCAGGTAGCTTCCTCGGGGCTGTGTCAAGCTTCCCTATCCCCATCCTGTAAAGGACAAAGGGCACTTTCTACACAGTACTCATGAGTTGAGGGGAGTGCTGAGTCTCTGAGGACAAGGGAGTGAGGATGAGGGTGAAGGGTTTGTCAGTTAATCATTCTACATATCCCTGGGTCTTAGCCAGATAGAAAGTATACACTGCCTAAGGCTGGGACCTTGTCTGAGGAAAATAGAACTGGAAAGACATCTGGCTGGCAGAAGGGAGAGGCTGTTTGCAAACACTCATCATATCATCTGGAATCTGGGGGGTTTGCTGGACTCTTGAGAGGTAAGGGACAAGAGTGGGTAGCCAATGGCAGGGGTATCAGAGAGTGTTCCCTACACTAATCATTGAAAAAGAAACTCAGAAGGAAGTGGGCTGTGATAAAACCTGCAGGAAGAGCTCTGGAGAGAGGAAAGGGATAGCTTTGGGGTAGGAGACAAACTAGGGGAGATTATTAAAATGGAAGAGATCTGGCAAGATTTGGAAGATGTGTGAGAAGAGCCAAAAGGGTAAGAGAGGAAATGTAGCTTACTATTCAGTACTTTCTCTGGCAAGTATGGGGCCAGCTGCTTTCCACGTGCTCAGTCTTGTAAGGTACTATTATCATTGCTTACCAGATGAAAAGAACGGGATCAGAAAGGGTGAAGGATCTTTTCAAGGTCATACAGCAAGTAAGGTGAAAACAAATAGGTATTCTAGGCTGAGGAAAAGTGTGGATGAAAGGATGGATGGAGGAAAGCACAGTGATTCTGTTTGGCTAAATAAGGTGAATGAAAGGCCTACTTATGATAGAAGGTCAAAAAGTAGGTTGGCCCCCAATCATGAAGTGTTTTGAATGAAAGAATGAGGAGTTTTTCTTGGCCAGTGTGGCTCAGTGGTTGAGTATCGACCTAAGAACCAGGAAGTCCTGGTTCAATAACTGGTTGGAGGAGGCAGATAATCGATGATTCTCTTTCATCATTGATGTTTCTCTCTCTCTCTCCTTCTCCCCTCCTCTGAAATCAATGACAATAAAACAATTTTTTTTTTAAAGAAGAATGAGAAGTTTAATTTGTATTGGGTGTGCCCCTCATTTTTAAGAAAAGGGGTTGGTAAGAGCCCCATTGTTCTTTACAAAGATAAATCTGATGACAGTACACTATATATCAAGAGAAAAATGAGGGATGGAGACCATTTGAGAGAACAGGTGAGAGGCACAGATGTGACACAATGAAGGTCTGAACCAGAGCAATCAACACAAGGAAGAGAGAGGAACCAGAACTGACAGCAATGTTAAGCTGATAACCCAGGTGAAGCAGCATGGAGAAAATGAATGCAGTTTGGGATATGCTGAGTTCAAGGTAAGATAGCACATTAGCGGGCAATCTGAAACACAGTACTCTAAGTCCAGGAAAAAGGACAGGGCCTGAAGAAAAAAACCCCAAGGACTCTGTAGAGGTGAAACAATACAAAGTGGACCAGAGGATCCCCAATTTGGATTATATTCAGACACCTTCCCATGCCCCGGTTTTCATTTCCTTTAAGGAATTTCTGCCCTACCCCACCACCCATTAATCATAGTGTCTTCCCCCTTCTCCCAACTCAAGCTCCTAATGGTACAGTATCCAGGCAAGATCAAGAGTTCTTTATATAAAAATAAAATAAAGAGTTCTTCCACAAGGCAAGTTATAATCCTCTAGCATGGGAAATGCAGAAACAGAGAACACAGACAACACTGGAGCCCCAAGCCCCCCTAGAGCCAGTCCCCCTTCCACTTAACATCTGCATAACCCCAAATACAACTGGATCCCCTTCTTTGTTTTTGGTTAAGTTAGTTTAATTGTCATGTGATGCAATCAAAACAGTTCAATATACCATTCAATAAAAATGAGGTTGCTCTGGACAGTAGAGGAAGAGGGGATAAGAGTCAGCATTTGAGTGCTGACTATATGCCTGAAAAGCTGTGTATGCTCTTCAAAGAAGCTTGGACTTGATCCTGTAGAAAATTAAGGTTAAATTTAATTTTAAATAATCTTGCTCAGATAAAAGCTACGTAGCCTTTGAGGTTGGTGCTATAATCCCATTTTACAGAGGTGGAAACTGAGGATTTAAACTTGTAAATAAGTAAACTGCAATGGGATTATAAGTACTGTAATGGAGGTCTGTAGAGGATATAGGAGAGGTCTGATTTATGCATGGTCAGTTATACAGGGGAGGAGACAACACTTGAACTAGAAGGTTGAATTGTTCGCTAGGGGTACAAGGGACCTGAAGCAGGAAAAAGAGGGCAGACATTCCAAGTAGAGGGCAAAGCAAGTTTAAGCCATTTAAGTGTGAGACAGTCCAACTGCCATGTATTTCCTTATGGATATAGCTGAAAGCACTTAGAGTTTAGTGGCAAGAACAGTGGAGTGAAAATATAGGCCTGATGAATGGATGGTTGAGTGTGAAGGGAAGAGAAGCATGCATCAAGTGCTGGTTGTAATACCCAGTGAATTATACACAGCCACCCCTGAAGGCATGAGGCCAGGGCAAAGAAGTAAGGACAATCAAGGAGAGAACTGATCATAGCTGCACAGAGAGATTGGAGTGCTGCAGGCCCTGTTTAAAAACAGAATGTAGGCAGGCAATGGAACTGAGTCTTTACCTGGTTTGGACAAAAAAGAGATATAGTATAACAGGGATGAAATAGAACATTTCAGGTGAGGGAGTGTCATTTGGTCTCAAATAAAAAAATGATGCAATTTAAGAGACTAAAGTGGGCTCATTAGAAAGAGTATAGATGACAACTAAGTGGGAGAAAAAAATTCACAAAACTAGATTTGAAAATGTCTTATCATATCAGATAAATCAGTGACTCCTCTGCATGAGATGCTAAGGAGACACTATCAGAAATGAAATGAGCATAAAGTGTGTCTCTGAGGCCAAGCTCCTGAGATGTGAGCACAAATAAGCTGCAGAGGAAAGAAAAGGTTACTTCCTCAGAAATATTGATCAATCACTGATTTAAGCAACAATTACTGAGAGTTTTAGTCACTACCTTGAGGACAGGTAGTATTTATTGAGCTTCTACTATTGTCAGGCACTATTCAAACACTCTCTCTATTAATCTATTTAAACTTCACAGCAAACCCTATTATCATCCCCATGAATTAAAAAAAACAAAACTGAGGCACAGAGAAGTAAATTAACTTGCCCAAAACCACACAGCTAGTAAAGTGTGACTGCGAGGATCCAAACCCAAGCAGTCTGGCACTAGAACCTTTTAACCCAAATGCTACATTACGGATGCTGTAATACAAGACACATTGTCTTGCCAAAGATCATACAATTCTCAGGTGGAAAAACTGGGATTCAAACCCTGACAATTTAATGTGCTTGAACTTGGGGCACAGTAAAGGGCAGCAAGAGCTAGACTAAGTATGTACAAGGTACAAATGTGGAGCATAAAAGAGGAGGTAATTGACCTTACCCAGTGGGAGTGCCAGGGAATTGAGGACAGATCGGGTTGTTGGAAAGCTTCACAGAAGAATGACTCATGAGCTGAATTTTGAAGGATGATTTGGTATTCATTAGATGGAATTATGGGGCAAAGTGTTCCATGCAGAGGCACCAGTGGTAATAAAGAAATGGAGGCTAGACAGGCTGGTGTTGCTGAGCATCCGATCCATAAACCAGGAAGTCAAAATTCAATTGCCAGTCAGGGGATGTGTGGGGTTGTAGGCTTGATCCTCAGTAGGGGCCTTGCAGGAAGCAGCTGATGAATGATTCTCTCATCACTGATGTTTCTCTCTCCCTTCCTCTCTCTCATATCAATAAAGACATTTTAATTTTTTTTTTTAAAGAAATGGAGGCTGAAAAAGTCTGTATACCTGGGGAAGAGAGTGAGTGATAGGACAATATAAAAAATAAGTCAGGGGCTAGATCACACAGAATCTTGTCTTCCCAAGAAATTTGAGGTATTTTCCAAACTTTTCCAATGAAGTAAATGTAATGGCAAAAAAGAAAAAAATTAATATCCCCAGGGAATTTGGTGGCTTAGTCTGAAGGGCTAAGACATGCGCCACATGGCATTTTGGTAAACAACAGAAAGCATATACAGTGATGGTCCCATAAGATTATAATAGAGTTGAAAAATTCCTTTCACCTAGTGATGTCGTAGCCATCATGTCCTAATGCAATGCATCACCATGTGTTTGTGGTAATGCTGGTATCCAGTGTTTGTAAAGTCTATAGTAGTGCACAGTAATGTCCTAGGTCTTCACATTCTCTCGCCACTCACTCACTGACTCACTCAGCAAATCCAAGTCCTGCAAGCTACATTCATTGCAAGTGCCCTATACAGGTGAACCATTTTTTTATTTTTTATACTATTTTTACTGTGCTTTTTCTATGTTTAGATACAAGTGCCTACCATATTGAATATAGTAACATGCTGTACAGGCTTGTAGCCATACAGGGTGGCAAAGCCCTTCCAAACGTTAGCCCCTATGTGTTCAAGGCTGTCAGGCCAGTCGTATTAAGCCTCCTCAGTTACAATGAACCCTCAGGACTGATTTAAAAAAAAAAAAAAGGACCAAAGCCCCTGGCCCTACTTCTGGCCTATTGCTAAAATTCAGTAAGTTATCCCCCCAAATCTGAAGCAGATGGAAGAAAACATACATCCCTCAGTAGTTCCTCTGGACAGTAATCAGGAGTTGACTCAGGGTGGGCGTTTGGAAGGATTCAGCCTCTGTCCTGCCTGGTGCTGGGATCAGCTCATACGGCTCCTGTGTCCACAGGGCACAGAGAACACATTGTCCATAGGAGGATTATTCTGGACAAGAAGCTCAGACAAAGGGAGAGGTTGTTCCCAGCTGCCTGGGGGAGGTGAGAAGGGGGTGGGAAAAGGGACCAGCCTTGCACTAGGGCATTCCTACAGAGTTCAGCTTCTTCCCCCAGCAGCAGGATGGGAGGTGAGGTCTACACAACCTCTCCATCTCAGTTCTAATGCCAGGACCCCTTATGGAGTTGGAAGGAGCATTTAGCTACAACCTACCTGTCTTAGCTGTTTCCCAAGTAAGTACAAGGCTAACTGAAGTAAGCTAGCTAGGTAAGACAACAATACACATCATAAGAGGAAGAAAACAGGATGACTGGGGCAAAGATCAAAAGGGAGGCTCAACAGTGACCCAATCCCAACCTTAGGACAGAGCTGGAGAAGGAAAGGTCTTAGGCAGAGGTCACACAGACAGTGATTCAGTAAGCTCCCACCTTCAGGATGAACTCAGTGCTGAGTAAGATCTCGAGATTTCACAGCTGTTGTTTTCTCCATGCCAGATATGAACCTGGAAGACAATCTTTCTCCAGGGGCCCCAAAGAGGAGGAGAAAGCAGAGCAGTCAGAAACTGAGGAATATTACCAGAGTAGGGCAAGAGAGCCATCTTTTACAAGCCCTAAATTTGAGCACGTCATGTCCTCTTCTTTTTTTTTAATACATATTTTTATTGATTTCAGAGAGGAAGGGAAAGGGAGATAGAATCATCAATGATGAGAGAGAATCATTGTATCGGGAAACTCCGTCACGCCCCCTTGACTGGAATCAAACCTGGGACCCTTCAGTCCACAGGCCGATGCTTTACCCTCTGACCAAACCAGCTAGGACCATCATGGTCTCTTCTTCAAAGGAAACTCCATATATATTTTCCCTCCTGAGGAAATGAGTGTGTTAGGATGAAAAATACATACTCTTCACTGAGGCGGTTACTGGGTTGTATGGGCCCTATAGTTGGCGATGCTACATAGGTTGCGTGCTCCAGACGATTTGGGGTGGGAGTGGGCGTGGAAGTGAGAGCATGTGTTTTCAAGCTGGAGATGTGAATGCCCCCAGAATAAGGAATATTGATTTATGGGCACAAGACACAGGTCAGGTACTACATATGTTCTTGCTGGAGCAGGAGAATATTTCCATTCTTGGAGGACAAGTAATCCATT
This sequence comes from Lasiurus borealis, assembly GCA_004026805.1. NCBI lineage: Eukaryota > Metazoa > Chordata > Mammalia > Chiroptera > Vespertilionidae > Lasiurus > Lasiurus borealis. Next base: position 325 of record PVJN01029338.1, on the reverse strand, counting down.
TCAAATAGTACAGGGGGAATAAAGTCAGTATTAACCATAGACAACAAAGAAATGTGAGTTTGGTGCCTTTCAGCAGGAAGGAATCTTCTGGAGGAATAAGGAATAGCAGTTGCCAAAAGTTTGCTTCAGGGGTTTTACAGAAGCACAGCATAAACCCTAGGCAATATGAGTTAGCTTTGACTACACCAGTTGGAAGGGAAGGGATAAGAAGATAAACAACACCTGCGCCCTAGCTTAGTGGATAGAGCATCAGCCTGTGGATTGAAGGGTCCCGGGTTTGATTCCAGTCAAGGGCACATGCTGGGTTGTGTGGGCTCCATCCTCC
>PVJN01029337.1:0-26447 GCA_004026805.1 Lasiurus borealis | reverse complement strand
AAAAAAAAAAAAAAGGAAAAGAAAAATAAAGACAAGTACACATAAGCCATAAGATAATGTATTTCACCAAAGGTGATGAAAATTGATTTGACCCTGCAGTGACTCAGCCTAGCATTGCTGGGAAGCCAAGTTCTGTTGTAAACAGTACCTTTATGCTTCCATTAAGTCAATAGAATCTCAGTGACCTTGGAGGTGACCCAAAGCCAATTCTGAAATCCATCTGGGAATGAAGTCTGATTAGCTCTATGCTAGCACAAGCCCATTGCATCTTGAACCAGACAAGAGCCTCTAATAGAGATGTGAGCGCCTCAAATGAATTCAGGTACCAAGGGAAAGCACTGAGTAGTCAAAGAAGCTGGTGAGAAAGGGTGTGAGGACGAATTTTTTTGACTGACATTTGTCTGATGGAAATTAGGTGGAGAAATTTTCCTTTATTTCTTCAGCTAATATGACATAAGTCAGGAAGATGGTGGGAAGCAAGTAAGTTGGAATCGTTTTTTTTTTTTAAATAAATATATTTTTATTGATTTTTAGAGAGGAAAAGGAAGAGGGATAGAGAGATAGAAACATTGGTGAAAGAGAAACATCCATCGGCTGCCTCTTGTACGCCCCGCACCAGGAATTGAGCCCACAACCTGAGCATGTGCCCTGACTGGGAATTGAACCAGTAACCTCTTGGTTCACCAGCTGGTGCTCAACCACTGAGCCATACCGGTCAGGCAAGCTGATTCTTTAATGGTCAAAGAGTCTCTAAAAGTAAGGAAGAGATGTAGAGGTTAAGCATTAACTTTCTCTGTTATGTCTGCATTCACAGAGTAATCTTATAAGAGATATCCAAGTAACATGTCTGTCTGCCTCAAAGGCCTGAGCAATTTAAATAGCACTATTTATAATAATGGCTATTAATATGATTATTGAATAAGGGTAAAAATACCTTCTTTTTTCCCCTAAATATATTTTTATTGATTTCAGAGAGTAAGGAAGAGGGAGAGAGAGAAATATCAGTGATGAGGGAGAATCATTAATTGGCTGCCTCCTGCACGCCCCTTCCTGGAGACCGAGCCTGCAAGTTGGGCATATGCCTTTATTGAGAATTGAACCTTGAACTCTTGGTTCTTAGGTTGACACTCAACCACTGAGCCACTCTGGCCGGGCACAAATATTTTATTTGAAAATGAAATTTAACTTTGATAAAATTGATTTGAAAGAGAATGTTTTCATGTGAGTGTCAGATCTCCCTCTCTGGAGGAGAAGATCTGAGAGCTGAAATACCAAATGGGACAAAATGAGAATTTGGGAGGCAGGTTGTGATGCCAAAATCAAAGTACCGGGAGGAAAGTCAAGTCAAAATAATTACCTGAGCCAGGTTCAGGCATTGTACTCCAAGGCCCAAGTATGGATATGCTAGGAGCAGGAAAAGCAGGTGACAGGGGACAGATAGACACTAGATAGACAATTGCATATTCACACCAGGAATTACAGGGAAAATTGAAAAGGAAATAGCGTAAACTCAGAGCAGGAGTGTCTGGTTCGACCCAGCTACTGTTGTCCCAATGAGAAGAGAGAATGAGACACAAATCTATGCGGTCCAATGATGTCATTTAGAAAAGATGTCAACGGGATTCTTCAGTGCTAAATAACTCTTTTATTGTAAAATTAAGAAATTTTATGTTAACATGGGGTAATTTTTATTTTTTAGGGGAAGTCCAAAATAATACCCTGCTTTAATCCTAACACTTTATTACCAGGTAAGTGTACATGGATTGTATAAAGATGAATTTTAACTATTGATATGCATTCATTGCTTCCCTCAGAATACATAACTATGTATTACTCTATTTAATAAAGATTCTTTACAATATAAATACTAGAACTCTCTGTGGTAGGTACCCTTTACCTAAACACAAGAGTAAACCTTTTGAAATAACAAATACTTTACCACTAGTTTCATTAATCATTAAGAGATTCCTTTTTGTAAAAATTGCTACCTCTATGTAAGCACCAGCATAATAATGTAACCTTGTTATACTCCTAGAATTGGTCAGTGAAATTTTTATTAATCTATAGAGTGAAATAAACTTGACATCTAATTTTATAAGATAACCTCTTTGCAATGATACTTACCTGCTAATTCTGATTATTTAGGTCTTCTCTAATAGGTAGGGATTGTGTATAAAATACTCATAATTTGTAGTTAAAGGCTATTTTATACAAAATTTTGGTGTTTACAAATCTCTGTCCAAATTATGTGAAATTTCTTGGTGTTTCAAATGTTACCCAATAGGTTGATGCATCATATCTTCTACTTTTTACATTTAATTGCTCTACAACAAACCAAACAGTTACCCATCATATTCAGTAATGAATTCCTCTAATACAGAGCTAAAGATTTTCATAAGAATAGTTTCTTTTATCCTATCATAATATATTTTTAAAAATTTGTTGTTAAAAAAGCAATACAGATAAAAGTAGCTAGAGCCGAATGGTTAAAAACACTGGCTTTGAAGCCAGAATGCTTTGGTTGGAATTCTGGCTCTGCCAGTTATTAGCCCTATGACTTTGGGCAAATAATATAACCCCTTGTGACTCAGTTTCTCCATCTGAAAAATGGGGCTAGTAATAGGAACTATCTCATTGGCTTTTTGTAAGGGTTAAATGAGTTAATGTTGAATAGTTCCCCCCAAGCTTTCAATAAATATTGGGTGTAGTTAGCAAAGTCCTCCACTAAAGTAAAAAAACAACAGTATGAGTACACTTTTGCTAAAGTGACTAAATTTTACATATATGTACACATCAAGTGTATATGTATTAAGTTTATATATTAAGTTTATATAGTATATTTGTATATATATATAATAAACGATTGATAGAAACCACTATAAATAATAGAGGACTCATTGTGTTTTCCATCAAGTATGTTCTTTATGATGATTAGTTAAGAATACATGTGAGGTTCTAGTTTAAAAATGACATCAGCCTGAGAAGTGTTATTTGGATAATTTGTAGTTTTGAAAATTATGGTTGGAGTCTCAAAATTAAGATTAATTAACTTGACGTGTCCACGTGGTTGCACAGATCCTCTGCTGCGTGATTATTGGGTGTATGAAGGCTCGCTCACTATTCCACCTTGCAGTGAAGGTGTCACCTGGATATTATTCCGATACCCTTTAACTATATCCCAGCTACAGGTGAGTGCGGTACCGTAAGTCTTTTCGAGTGAAGTTCTGAGTTACATTTTGTTTCTGTGAAAGGAAAATGTCGGTTTTATGTTTTAACTCTCTTTAGATCAGTCACTTCTTTGCAGATGAAAGTTAAATGGCCCGAACTTGTGAAAGCAATTGAAAGGTCAAGGATGAACAAAACCCAGCCATCCTTTATGATCTGTATTTTAAAAGTCAGTTTTTATGCAGTAAATAGAAGTCGCTGAAATAGTCAAACTTTTTGATTAGTCTAGTTATTCTCCTATGGGGGTTTTCTCAAGCATGAGAGGAGAAAGGTCTTAGGAGGATAGTGAGATTATTTCTGTAAGGCACATGTGGGCTTTGAAATAGCTCTTCTTATGCTAGCACAGGAAAAATATGTATGGAGAAGGATGAGGTATTTAGAAAGAATACCCTGAGAAGTCCTGGATTGTTCTGAAGCCCAACTTTTGGTCTCCTCCCTCTCCCACTGTGGGCTCTGAATAGGTGCTATAGATGCTAATGCACAGGAAAGTAACATGGTGGAACACGAGGCAACCTAACTATACTCTTTTTAAACAGGGACTTTGGTATTATTACAAAAGAGGTACTTTATGTGTCTCCTATCCTCCCATTGATCCCTGTTCTGGAAGACTATATTTTCCCTTCATGATGAACCTCAAAAGGCTTGAGTAGTACTCTACAGCAAGCATGTCATACTTGCTGTCCAAGGGCCACATGCCTCATTCATTTGGCCTCTGTTAGCCATGAGTTTGACTGTATATAAACCAAGTTTTCTTAATAATATTTTATTATATCCCCTGCCATTTTATAAGTTCACATTTATTGAGTTTGCAGTTGTAATTAAGTTTATGGTTGTAAGTATTTACAGTTTGAGACATCCAAATAGAGGGTATAATATATAGGTGGAGGTTGAAGCTATAGTGTAGAAGAGGAAAGAAAAGAAGTGGTACAGAGAACTGAGACTGGCAGTCCTAGGGGACACATCTTGGAAGAGATGCCCCCAGGGAAGGTTTGAGAATTTCGAAAGTGAGGTGGTTGATGTGATGTCTGGAAGCCAGGGTAGGTGTGAAGTTCAAGAAGGAGGGAGTAGAGAGATGAAGAGTATTAGGTTCTGAGCACACATTTAGTTAAAGACTGAAAAGTTTAATTGGACTTAGCCCCAGAGAGAGATCTTAGACTTGGGGATGAGATCGAAGAAGCTTAGGGTCTACTGTCATGTGTATTTAGCATTACAGTTTTTGTTCAGGGGTAATTTTCTTTAAAAGTGGTAAAAATTTTAGTGAAGAATAAAGTTTTTCTCTATAACACAATACATTTCTATTTTTTTTTTTTAAGGATTAACCTTGCTGAGCCACAAGAAAGAAATTTCTCAATTTCACTTAGAATTGCATTAGGGATTTCCTTGCTAGTCTGATTTAGGGAATGTTAATGTTGAGCTGCATTCTGAATGTTACCTGATGTTCTGTACTCGTGAGATACAATGTTTTACTATCATATTGACCAGTGTGCTATGCTAAACTCCAGAGATAAATCATGGTGCCTTTGGGTCGCACTGGCTTCAAAGAAAACCTTGCTTTGTAACGTCCCTCTAAGTGAGGCCTGTAACAGACTTAACTCTAGCTCACTAAGTCACGTTCCTCCATAAGGGGAGCCTAAGCCAATGATCTCGCCTATTCTGGAAAACAGATGACTTTGGCCCTGGTGGTTAAAGCATTGGCCTGTGCACTGGAGGGTTTCCAGTTCACTTCCTGGCCAACGGCATGTACCTGGGTTTCAGGTCTGTCCCCACTCTTGGAAGGGGGTGCCTGTGGGAGGCAACCAACTGACATGTCTCTGTCACATTGATGTTTCTATCTCTCACTCCCTCTCCCACTCTCCTCTTCCTTCTATCTCTAGAATCAATGGAAAAAATATCCCCACTCCTTGAGTGAAGATTAAAAAAAAGAAAGAAGGAAAGTTGATGATTTTTCAGTTAGCTGTAGCTTTTCAAGAAAAAATTTAGGTGCAGTTAGCACAAAGCTCCCTATAGCATCTGTTCAGAGGGCGGCAATGTTAAAATGTGACACACACACACACACACACACACACACACACACACACACACACGGGGGGGGGAGAAACAGGCGTGTATGTTAAAATGCAATTTCTAGTGATTTAGAAAAAAGTTATAATCTTAAGAGTATATAAGTCAGTCTTAACTTTAAGTGTCTCACTATTGCTGCTCATACAATTTCAGAGAAAGCAGAGCCAACATAGAAACAGTCAAGAGAAAACAGTGGAAATGAGAATCTGAATCAAGAAAAACTGAGGTCTCATATTATTGCACTTAAGAGCAGAAAAAGAAATAAAGATTGAGCGAATGAAAATTGATACATAAGATAAAAGGAATGGCGAATGGCAGGTAGAGTCTACATAGCTGGTGATATTGAGAAATATGAAACTTGTACTGAGGAAAAAATGTTTCATCTTACATCATAGGGTTAACATATGTGATTAAGCTGCTGGGTATTAGTATGGAAACAGTTGCTCTCTCGAATACATAATCTGCCACAGGATAATAAGGCCTGCACCAGCCACATTAAAGAGAAGCTCCAACTCATAATGCTTTCCTGTGAAGTACACAGCAGCTGCACTCAAGGAGGAGCTTTCGGCTGACAATTCCACCCATCGTGGAACATTCCCATCCACCCGAGAACCAGGAGTCTAGGCTATGGAACTGGAAGTGCCTGCTTAGTCCAAGTTTTCACATTATGCTCGGTTAGCATACCCTATGCTAAGGAAAACACACATAAGTGGATGGATTTGAATGAGTGTAATTTTCTTTTTTTTTTTTTTAAATGATCAATCACCATTAAATAACTTTAACCTAAACAGTGTTCTAAGCGTTAGGAAGCCAAAGTAAAAAAAAAAAAAATTTGTCAGCTCTGTTGTTACATTTGGAAATGAGATGCCATGAACATACTAATGTCATAGGATCTTACACCAGAAATTGTAAGACGCAGAGCCATTAAAATGTGAATAATGCTCAGAATTGATAAAATGTGGTATTTTGACACAATGGCATATGTAAAAGTATGTGCACACACTTAAACACACCCATATGTACAGACATGGATTGATCATTAAGTTTTACTCTCCTCTTCCTGCTTCCCCCTCCCACATCTTTTTCTTCATTTCCCCCCACTAGCCTACTTCTGTGTCTTAACTTACCTACCATCCCAAGCCTGCCTTTGTTATTTCCTGTCCCTTTCAACATCAAATGACGCCAGTGAAACAGAAGATTATGGATTATGTTTATCGTTTTTTTCACTGGGTGGATCTATGTCTGTTAGAACTTGGAAAACAATTTTCAATTTTCTTTCTTTTCATCTTACCTCCTCGTCGTCCTGCCCCATTCCCTATTTCCTACGGATTGCGAAGCAGGACTCCTCCTCGCTCCCTCCAGCCTGAGAGAAGGCAGGGTGTGTGCTGGCCTGCGGGGCCTGGGAGCACCCCCTGGCCCTGGATGGCCAGGGAGGTCTGATTACATCCAGGACTCCTCAGCAGGCCTTTTTGGTTCTGGTATTTCTCATGGGATTTGAGGGGCTGTTAACCCTGAAACTAAGTTATTGCAGGGCGACAGCATGGTCATGTTTGAAGATGAGTTCAAGTGCTTTGGAATAATTGTTGCAAATTGTTTTCTCTGTCCGTGATTTTCCAACAGTCGCCTGGAGGTTGCTGGACCTCTCCCCAGATTTGCTGGTTCAGCAGGTCTGGCTGGGCAGGAACTTATTTAGGAAGCACACTTTGGGAACCACTATTTTTATTTTTTTATCTACCGGCATTTATCTCCGGCTGAAATTTCGACCAGCACTCTAGCACCAGAATGCCATTTCTGACCAGCCCTGTCCAATGGAAACATGATAGGAGCCAACTACTAGATTAAACTCTTTAATAGCCACTGTAAAAAAAAAAGTCAAAATAAGAGGTGAAATTAATTCAAGAAATCTATTTTAACACAATTTATCCAAAGTACCATTTTAACATGTAATCAATATAAAAAAAATCACTGATGTGATAGTATTTTGCATTCTTTTTTTTTTCACGCTGACTTTCAGAGTGCATTCTGCACTTCAGCAGATCTCAGCTTAGGCTAGCGGCATTTCAAATGCTCAGTGGGCCACCTGGGGCGGGCGGCCGGCCACTGGGTTGGACAGTGCAATTCCAGGACTTCCTCTCTCCTCAGAGACTCCCTTTTTCCTTCCTTAAAATGTGCTATTTTTAGGCCCTTGTGGGAAATTTTGTTCATATTTCCAGATAGAGAGCACATCCCCTGTGGTTATATACTCTGTAAATGTGTAATTTTTGAGTAAATTTCAGTATGAGTGGCTTATCAGCCATGATCCTAAAGTGAGGATCATGTGGCCGAGACCAGGCTGCGGGTTGGAGTAAGAGCACAGTTTCCATCAATGTTCTGGGGAAAGGATATGCTCTGAGCTCTTCCTCAAAAAAGAAAAAGGTCAGATTAAAGAGTAAGTGATGGAATGAGGGTTGGTGTACAGACGAGAGGTTAGTAAGAAAGGGGAAGTGATGATTTGACACATGGGGTAGAAGAAAATGAAACAAACAAAAACAGCAAGGCTGTAGTACCGGAAAGGTGGAGAGCTATATACAGTCTCGCTCTATGCATTTCCCCGGCTAGCCTGCTTCTGTGTCTTAACTTACCTACCATCTCAAGCCTGTCTTTGTTATTTCCTGTCCCTTTCAACATCAAATGTGTAGGCTGTTTAAGTATAGTTTGCTTTCAGCTTTTTTTTTATTTGCTTGCAACCATAAGGAATTATATTATTCTAATTCACATATCATCATAGTCTGATGATTGAAGAAATTAAGATGAGAACACCAACTTTTATGTTTTAGATTTTCTCTTTTAACATGATAACCAATGATCTGTAAGTCCCAATAAATCAGTTAGAGGATGTACAGAGGATCTTGGGAACTCCTAAAAATAATTAGTGCCAAACCTTAAACCATGGACATTAGCCCTTTAAATGCACTCATAAAGAAAGCAGCTCAAAAGTTGAACTGTGAGTGAATAGCCTGGTTGGTTCATGAGTCAGTGAAGGTTGGAATAAATGTCTTAACTTAGATCAATTGGAGTGCAACCGAGGTTCAGAGAACAGTGAAAATTCAGCCCTGCCGCCTTCAGAAGAGGATTTGTAGGATCCCTCTTTTACATTGGTTAAAAACAAATGCCATGCTTAAGTAGAGTAGCATTAAAAATCGACAAAATCACCCATACGGATATATATGATAATGATAGTCTCTGTACTGCCTGAAATTTGAATTTCGTTGAAGGCTTTTATCTTGGGATATTATTTTTTTAATTTCTCACTATCTCTCATTTCAGCGTGGGATAGCGCAGTATGCACTTGAAACCATTTGAAGTGACTAAAAGGTTTGAGGGGTGGTTACTTCAGAAACATTGGCATTTCAGAAAGACGTGTTTTTTCTCTGTTGATGTTTGAAGTCTTCAAAGTGTTGCTCTGATCAGAGAAAAGCATTTCTTGTGAAATAGTTCTCTCCAAGAACACAGTGGCCTGAGACGGGCTCGCTGTTGATTCAGATCATCTCGTCTAGAAGCTGTTCTCACTGAAGGTGTGTGAAGGGGAGGCCTGGAGCTTGAAAGGCTTATCTTCAGTTCCCTATACGTAAATATAAAGTTAACCTCGCTTTAAAATAAGCATCAAAGCCCATGAAAGTGGAGGATTCTTTAAAAGATGTTGAAGCAGTCAAGTTTCTAGTCCATGTTGCTCATCAGGGACCCTGCCCAAGGTTATAGGTTCTGGTGGCAGCTATGACATATGGTTCCATGGAAACTGAATGCGAGGAGGATGATTTTCCATTTTCCCAGTCAACTGGTTTATGTTTTCCAGTCTCCTTTTTGCATATAAAATTGGAGTTAAATATTTATCCCAAATGCTGAAGGTTTGACCTTAAAAGAAATTGGCTAGTAGATATTAAATACTATGTGCTTGGACATTATGCTGAATGCTTTTCATGAAATATCTATTTACTTCTAACATCATATTTCCCGGTATTGTTATTTCCTCTCCCTTGTACACATGTGGAAACTGAGGCATAATGAGGTTTGGTAATTTGGTTGTTGGGGCCTTAGGTGGCAGAAACAGGATGAGAACCGGCCTTTTGATGACCAGCCCACTGCCTTCACCTTCATGATCTTCTTGTTGAGCAAGCATAGGATCCTCTCACTGACCGGGGTCCTTCCCACTCTACACAGAGGGAAAACTGAGTGAAATACATTCCACAAATGAGTACAGGGGATTCTCATGCAACCTTGACTCTAGAAACCTCCCAGACATGGCATGCAATAATCGCCACTCATATCCCCCCTCAAGACCCTGAGAAGGTCTAGGGACAAACCATTATGTAGATTAAACAGCCAATTGCTCATCTGACTGGCATCTTTATATAAATACAGATATTACTTTAAAAAAACAGGACAGTTGTCATCTAGACTTAGGAAATCAAACAGTGTTGTAGAGAGGGAAAAATAAAATATTTTTTAACCTGGATTCTAATCTAACAAGCCATTTAATTTGCCCCCAACTCTATATTCCAACATGTATATGTGGGGATTGGATTAGAATCTATGAGATTCAGCTCTTTTGGGGTCAGTGAACTTCTACTTCAGAAAAAAATGCACATGTAAAAATTTTGCATGTCATTCAGGGGTTTCATGGGTCCCCTAAAGTCTGTAGGAGTTTTTAGGTTTTTTTTTGTATTCCTACATTAGTCGATTCCTTGCATTTTCTTTCACTTTATGAATGTCTAGAATCTATGGCTGTGTTGTATGAAGAAACCTTTGTCAATATAACCCTCTGATACACAAGGGTCTTTTGGTGGATTGATGCTGATCAAATCACATTTGCTCAGCATCCATGCAGGATGTAGGTTCTCTTGATTGGACTAGAATTTCTGAAGAGGTGGCCATAGAGCTGGGAAAAGAGCAGGCAGGCATGGAAGTATCAGACTTGATTAATTTGGAAACTTTCTTAACCTCTTTAGAATCAGTTTCTCCTTTTGCACAAGGAATGAAGACTGTCTGAGTCATGTGTCTGTGAGGCATTTAAATGAAATAGCAGACAACGAGCGCTATTGATAAGTCATTTCCTATAGATGGGAATGAGCCTGACGGTGTTCCTCACATGTCTGCTTGTTGCTTACACACTTCTCAGAGGGCCATTTCTGGCAGGCTACAGGTTCTTAGGGGGTACAGACCTGGAAGGTCAGGGAAACTGCAATGTGGCTGATGGGAAAGGCCCCTGGAAACTATAGGAACAATCTCTTCATAGGTAAAGGGAAACCTCGCGACGTGGAGAGGCCACCTGAGAAAGGGAAAGGAACTTGAAAATTGATATTGTTAAAGGAGGAAGTTGGGCTTAAACTTTTGGGAAATTAGAGGTACTCTTTGGACCTGCATTCTCCAAAGGGCTGGAAGAGCAGCAAAGAGAGTCTTTGGATGAAGGAAACCTCCATCTAATAAATCTAATGTTTAATCCGTGTTAATGTACAGTAAATTCAGAACTTGTTAATTAAAGATACACTTGGGAAGCCTATGAGAAGATATTCATTCATTCACTCTTATTATCCTACTGGCAGGCATGAAAGATTTTTTTTTTTAAATATCTGGAGATTTTATTTTATTTTTTTCTCCATTTCTTTTTTTTTTTAAATTTTTTAATTGATTTTCTACAGAGAGAAAGGGAGAGGGATAGAAACATTGATGAGAGAGAAACATTGATCAGCCGCCTCCTGCATGCCTCCTACTGGGGATGTGCCCCCAACCAAGGTACATGCCCTTGACCGGAATCTAACCTGGGACCTTTCAGTCCACAGGCCAACGCTCTATCCACTGAGCCAAATCGGTTTCGGCAACATGAAAGATTTTTGAGAAAGATGTATATCATACTTGCATTAATAAGTCCAGCGGGTTTTCATGATACCTGTACTTCTCTGGTCTTTATTTCTCTTGCAAGGATCATGACTAATGTGTTTGGTCTGGAAGAGTTAAGTTCGTTTTCCTGTTTTTGAAGTTTAGCTTTAATTTTCTCCTTTTGTAATTGTGGCAATGTATGCGTATTTCAAGCCACTCTTGTTAATGTCTGCTAACTGATTACATTTTTCTGCTTTTATTTTCAGATTGAAGAATTCCGAAGGCTGAGGACACATGTGAAGGGGGCAGAACTCGTGGAAGGCTGTGATGGGATTTTGGGAGACAATTTTAGACCCACGCAGCCACTTAGTGACAGAGTCATCAGAGCTGCATTTCAGTAGCCAACGGGAACAGGAACGAGCCAGGCTTTCTCCGGTATGTGCAGATTAAGTAAGGAAATAGGCACCTACCAGACCAAAGGTGCTCTTGTGGTGATCCTGATAATTCAGCAATATAAGTTTTATTTTGACAAAATTTATGACACATTCTCAAGCCCCATTCATTTGGAAGTGAGGTGGTTTACAAAAGATTTGCATGCCTCGTTGAAAAGAATCTGCAATCCTCAGATTTTCCCACTAGAACACCCTTTCATTCCAAATGTTGCTTTAATACTGATTCCCCTAAGGACAGAGAAACAGGAGTATGCAAGCACCCCTTTAGTACTTTCTGTGTTGTACCCCTGAAGCTTCAGCAGTCATCTCCTCATGATGGAGGAACATGAAGGAAGCGACTGGAGGAGTGTATGAGCCTCAAAGCTGACCCTGATTGTCTGACACAGATTTGATTATATTGTTTTTGGGGTAGGAGACGGCAGATCTGTCATGAATTAACATACTTGTCCTATGGAAGTGCTATTATTTGATAATCAAAAAGCACTGGTTAATAATCAGAATATGGTATTTTTTTATTGATTAAAACATAATATATGCATTTTGATATATTGAATTCAATATATGGATTCCTTACCCTTAAGGAGCTAACAAAAGAAAAATCACAAACATGGAAAAGATAAAGTCTGCAAAAATGACTCTATACTGAATTATTTCTTTACCTTGTAAATTGCCTGAAAGTGTGTATGTAGGTCAGCGCATGGCCAGCAAGCCATAAGAGAGTCGTATCTGTTGAAATACTTTTCTAGGTAAGCAGGACAGAGCTTTGACTGTTTAGTGGACCTCTGGGAGTAGATAGTCACATATTATGCAAGCGGTACATTGAATAGAAATCTCTGGCGTCCAGGAGCTCACAGCCTCATGAGCTAGACAGTCAACACAGGAATTGTAAAAGGTGATCGTTTCGTCCATGTGTTTCCCAATCCCGTCTCCTTGCCTGTCTGCTATTACTACACTGTATGTACCCAGGACTCCAGCCAAACTGTCTGTTTACATCTGTGATTGTGCTTTGCTCACACAGTCCTTCCTGCCCCTCCTTTTGCCTATTGAAATCCTTGCTATCCTACAGGCCCAACTCCAATACCACTCTCAGCAGGAATTCTCTGCTTCTCCTCTAAATTGTACCTCTTATTTCACATCATTTCTTCCATTTAACTATGCATTTCTTGTTTTTTTGGTTAGATTTAAAATTTCTTGAGGATTGAAACATGTTTATTTTACTTTGAATCCATCATGACACACAACTTTGTAGCTTGAAGGTCCAGGCAAATTAGAAGTTCCTTAGCACTATAATGTCCTATATTCCAGTCATTCATACCTTCTTAGTTTCTAAGTTAGACACTACAGTGCCTTTCACCCGCCTAGTTTTGAAGATGATGACTAGACAGGTTGCCTTTGGCAGGGATGAGAAGAAACTTGTAGTAACTCCCTGAATGAGAAGAACAAAGAAATGTGGCAATGGAGATTTCTCATAGTGGGAATATCCTTTGCAAAGGTGCTACTTCTTGTGGAGGAGGTAAATATTTAATGCACCGGGGTACCTGAAGGAAAACCCCATGAGCCCAAGGATAGAAATTCAAGCAGGAAGTTATGCAGGGCCCATTCTTGGAGGGCCTGCTAGCCATGTGAAAGCATCCTTATTTTATTGTTGATGCATTGAGAATTTATAAAGACTTTTACTCAGGGGAGTGGCCTGATCCCATCTGTGTTTTCAGTAGATCACAGGGACTGGGGATCGAATACACTGGATTATAGTGAAAGGACATTGCAGAAGTCAGCTGAGTAGCCGAGGTGAAGGATATGGAGGCTCGGATTCTGACAAGGCGCAGTGGAAAGAGAGAGACGTTCATGTATGTGAGACAGACTTTGAAGGTGATACCTAGTGACAGATTGGATGAGGGTGGAAATATCAAAGATAAGTTTTGTGTGGATAGAGTGTAATTGAGTGACAGCAGGAAAGCTGGAGGAGGCTCTGTTCGGGATAGAAAGGAAAATAAGGAGTTGAGTTGGGATGGTAATAGCTTGAAAGTCCCGGGGGCTGGGTCACAGTGAGACAGGGGATACCCGTGTCTGCTGCCACCACCGCTCCAGCCTGTACCATGTGGCCCATGTGGGCACTGTCTTTACTGTGATGATCCCTGGTTTCCAGATCAACCAATGTGACTTCTTTGGGCGCTGGAAGCTTACGGCAGCCATGACCTACATCATGAAGTTGGCAGAGGTGGAGAAGTTAGCTGATGAATTGCATGTGCCATTTACCCCTGGAATGATGTTTGGAGACAACGTTCTTCTTCTTCTTCTTTTTTTTTTAATATATTTTATTGATTTTTTACAGAGGGAAGGGAAAGGGATAGAGACTTAGAAACATCAATGAGAGAGAAACATCAATCAGCTGCCTCCTGCACATCCCCTATTGGGGATGTGCCTGCAACCAAGATACGTGCCTTTGACTGGAATCGAACCTGGGACCTTTCAGGCCACAGGCCGATGCTCTACCCACTGAGCAAAACCAGTTCCAGCTGGAGAGAATGTTTTAAGAATGCAGCATGGTTTTGGCCTTGGGATTGAGTCAATGCTACAGATGTGTTAACAACTACCAAGGAAGCTTCAAGTAGCCTGGACGGAGGGTGAACATTCCAGGGAGGTTATTAAACCCTCCGATTGGAATAGATTATAAGGGAACATGACATGGAGTTATGTCAAGTTAAAGGTACACCATAAAGATACAGTGCAGTTGAAAGCCAGAGAGCAGATTAAGTTTTTTGCAGAAGTTCCCTTGTTTGATGATGAACTTCATGATCATGGAGTTTCAAGTTTAAGTATGAAAATTAGAGTAATGGCTTCCAGCTTTTTCCTGCTTTGCAGTTTTTCTTGTGGATTGATGGAGTACTTATCAAGATGAATGACAGGAGACTTTATCATGAGGCTGACAAGACCTACATGTTATAAGAATATACATCACGAGAGCAAACTTGCTAATTTAATCCATGTTTCACCTTCCTTCTTCATGGAATCTAATGAAATATCATATTATTTACCGATCAATGAGGCAGTTTGTGAGAAACTAATATTTCCAGAAAGAATTGATCATAACCTCACAGTCTCTCAAGAAAATGCATCTGTGGAGTAAAATGTGATATTCCGTGTACTCACCGTGGAATGTGATGGAGACCTTGGCTATGTGGATGGGGGATTTTTTTTTTTAATATGTTCTATTGATTTTTTACAGAGAGGAAAGGAGAGGGATAGAGAGTAGAGTTAGAAACATCGATGAGAGAGAGAGACATCCATCAGCTGCCTCCTGCACACCCCCTACTGGGGATATGCCCACAACCAAGGTACGTGCCCTTGACCGGAATTTGTGCAGCGGCACTGGAAGTGGGACCCAGGCAACTGGACAGAGGTCAGAGAGTCCCCACATTGGTGGTCAGGGTGGAGTGATGCTGAGCGATGCATGTTGCCACAGGACAAAGTCAAGGGAGGAGGCAGAGATGCTATGTGATGCTACTTGATTCACTTACATATTGCAATGTGATTACCATTGCAGCATTGCCTAAAGCCTATCATGTCACACATATATCGTTTATTTCATTGTGGTGAGAATGAGACTTCTTTTTTAAAAATTTATTTTATTTTTATTTTTAAAATATATTTTATTGATTTTTACATAGAGGAAGGGAAAGGGATAGAGAGTTAGAAACATCGATCAGCTGCCTCCTGCACGCCCCCTACTGGGGGGGTGTGTCTACAACCAAGGTACATGCCCTTGACTGGAATCGAACCTTGAGTCTGCAGGCTGAGATTCTGTCCACTGAGCTACACAGGCCAGGGCAAGACTTCTTATTCTTAAAAAAAAGAAAAAGAAATACTGAATTTTCTTTATACAGATGGAGGGGCTGAAGATGCTGTTTCTCAGAGGGGCTAGTCCTAGCTGTAAAGTGTCTAAAGAGTTGAAAGGGATAAAATCTTAAGCAGATTTGCCGATTGACTTTTATAAGAGAATAGACACTTCATGTGTTATAATAGGAAGAAAAAAGAGGTGGTGTTTATAGACATAGTGATTCTGTAACTTGCTTTTGTTATTTAAGGAAGAATGGGAAGGCAGCCAGGAGGGGCTAGAGCATCAAGGAGGATGGGAGATTGGAGCAGGAGAAGGGTGGAAGGGTGGGCTTACAGGAGCGACCCAGCAAGAGGGGCAGGCAGTGAGGTGTGATGAGGTTTGTTCAACATGAGTTTATGACTCTCTCCAGTCTAGATTTAATATACTGTCTATGATGATCAGTGACTATAAGTGACCCTTCTTAATGAAATAAGATTATCTTGAATTTTTGATCTGTATGGTCCTAGACCAGAGGTGCCTCTCTAAATATCTAAATAGCCATCACTATTTTATCACTTTCACACACACACAGCACAAGACTTTAATGTTAATGAGATTATGTATATTTCAGATACTTAATATTCACTGTATGATAGGAAGATAATGTGTAACTTTTAAAGTCTTACATCAATTACAATTTAGGTATTTTGAAAAGGAAGACGGATTCATGTCCTTTTTTTGGAGGCTGAGATTACTTAAAGGAAGTCATTTTTCCAGAAATTCCCAAGAATGGTGCAGGAATTCTTTCAAGGCGACCCCAATTCTGACTTCATGCTTTTATGAATACACTTTTGATCCTTTTATCTTGAAATATGTTATACAAATCTAGTTATAGTTCTACATAAAAATTATATTGGGAAATCAGACTTATGGATGTGTGCTTTTATTTGATATTTAATAATGCCCTAAGGCAGTAATTCAAATTTTTATTAAAGTGAAATGATTTGACAGTCAGACTTTGAATTTAATGCATGAATGTTTCATTTAAGCTCTTGGAACTGAAAAGAAAAAAAACCCACACTTTTTTCCTGGTAGTTCTCTAAAAAATGTTTAAAATAATTTAGATTTATTTTAGCTATGTTTTACTAAAATAACTTTAGTTTTGGGACTTAAAATGGCATTTTTTTTGCATGACATGTCTAGACATCTGGAAGGCTTTGATAACCAAGACTTATTATTCCCATGAATAATCTGTAACTTTTCATATTACTATTTCAGAAGTAAGAACTCTGATTTTGTACTTGTATAGAGAGATAGCATATAACTCACCCAGGTGCATTGCTAGTTCAGATTTCTGGGAGCTAGTTGACATTAAGTGATTCTTTACCCATTGAATTTTCTATAGAAAGAATGAAAATATCAAAACTTAACAACAAACAAAAAATATGTCCAAGCATTAGTCCCAGTTTCTTTGTTGCTCTTGGTGTCATAATATTGATAATAATCTATCAATGAAATGATTATTTGTTTATTTTTTCATTGAATATTATCCCATTTCTAAAAGGCTATTCTTACTGTTTAGTCTTATTTATTTCTCCCGTGACTCAGGTATTATTAAACTGCACACATGCTTACAGTAACTATAATTAATTATACTTATTTAATATTTTCTACAAAAAGCAATACCATAGAAAGGAAACCAAGATGGGTGGCATAGGTAAACACCTAAACTGCTGCCTCGCACAACAATTTCAAAACTATAACTAAAAGACAAAATGGACACCATCCAGAACCACAGGAAAGCTGACTGAGTAGAGATTCTACAACTACAAGAAAAATGAAAGCACATTGAGACTCAGAGGAACTGCAAAGGTTGAGGTATGGAAATGTGCACGCAGAAAGGACAGGCGACTGTGTGTACGGGCAGCTGAGTGCATGGCTGGCTTTCTAAAGTTGGAGGGAACCGGAAGCTCCCAACGGCACTGAACTCTTGGGCGAGATATTGGGATACCAGACTCATTTGGGGGGGAATCTGGACTGTCAGGAAAAGAGAAACCACACTGAGACTCAGGATCTGCGGAAGGCAGAGGTCTGGAGGCATGTACAGAGAGGACTGACTGCTGAATGCAGGGGCAGCTGAGTGTGTGGCTGGCTTTTTAAAGCAGGAGGGAGACAGAAGCTCTGACTGCATTGAACTCCAATTCCGGGCAAGTTTCTGGGAACCCCAACTCATTTGGGGAGAAACTGGACTGTCTGGCAGTGGGAGAAACTCTAGGGTGGCTTTCTCTCAGAGATGCTTGCAGCGATTATTGAGGGACACTGAGACCCAGGGGCCCCAGAGGGCAGGACTGATGGGAATCCAAGGCTGTCCGCTTCGCCCTGAAACTCTGCCCCATCCAAGCTGAGCACAGAGGCTTTTGCAAGCCTTGTCTCATAAGGGTGTCCCCAGGACGGAAGTTCTCCCTGCGTAGACACAGCTGATCCTCACAGCCAGTTGGCCTGGAGGTCAATTCCTCCCAGTGATACCAACAACAATCAAGACTTAACTGCAACAAGGCTGAGCACACAGTCCACAAAGGGTGCACCAAGAGTGTCACCTCAGGTAACTTGGGAGGTTGAGCCTCTGTACCCTACAGGACATCTACCACACAAAGCTATTTTACTATCTCAGAGAAGCAGCCAAAATGCGGAGACAAAGAAACAGATCACAAATGAAAGAAATGGAGGAAAGCAAATGACTGCATATAGAGTTCAAAACCACGGTTATAAGGTTTTTCAAGAATTTCCTAGAAAAGACCAATAAATTTAGTGAGACCTTCGAGGATATGAAAAAGGACCAACTAGAAATTAAACATACACTGACTGAAATAAAAAATATTGTATAGAAACCTAACAGCAGACAAGAGGACCGCAAGAGTCAAGTCAAAGATTTGAAATACAAAAAAGCAAAAAGGACTCAGCCTGAAAAGAAAAAAGAATCCAAAAATTTGAAGATAGCATAAGGAGCCTCTGGGCCAACCTCAAACTTACCAACATCTGAATTATGGAGGTGCCAGAAGAAGAGAGAGAGCAAGATACCAAAAACTTATTTGAAGAAATAATGACTGAAAACTTCTCCCACCTGGTGAAAAAAATAGACTTATAAGTCCAGGAAGCACACAGAGCCCCAAACAAAAGGATTCCAAAGGGGACTGACCACACCAAGACACATCATAATTAAAATACCAGGAGCAAAAGGCAAAGAGAGAATCTTAAAAGCAGCAAGAGAAAAGCAGTTAGTTGCCTACAAGGGAGCACCCATACAACTATCAGCCGATTTCTCAACAGAAACTATGCAGGCCATACAGGAGTGGCAAGAAATATTCTAAGTGATGAATAGAAAGAACCTACAACCAAGATTACTCTACCCAGCCAAGCTATCATTCAGAATTGAAGGGCAGATAAAGAGCTTCATAGAGAAGAAAAAGCTTTCTAAAGGAGTTCATCAATACCAAACTGGTACTGAAAGGTATTCTTTAAGAAGAAGAAGAAGAAGAAGAAAAAGGTAAAGATAAAAATTATGAACAACAAATGTCTATCAACAAGTGAATCTAAAAATCAAGTGAATTGTAAATCTGATGAACAGAATAAACTGGTGAATATAATAGAATCAGGGGCATAGAAAACGAGTGGACTGAAAATTCTCTGGGGGCAGGAGTGTAGGGGGTGCGGGAAGAGTCCAGACAAAAAGCATACACTTGTGGATCAGGACAGTAAGGGGAGAGGTAAGGGCAGAGGGTTGGGTGGGAGCTGGATAGAGGGAATCTATGGGGGAAAAAAGAGGAACAATTGTAATATGAACAATAAAGATTTATTAAGTTAAAAAAAAGCAATACCATAAAGCTCTTTAAATATTTCCTTTTTTTCCTGTTTTAAAAGGAGGAATACAAGTATATCCCAAATAGATTTCTAAAAACGTCCAAAAAATGTAGATTAAAAAAGAGGGGTGATTAAGTAACCCTCTCTGAATGATTGCTTTGTCAAAGCAGCCCTTGGCTAAATTGAATTCTTCTCCACATATACTTTTGCAATTAATAATGTTGTC
Source organism: Lasiurus borealis (assembly GCA_004026805.1). NCBI lineage: Eukaryota > Metazoa > Chordata > Mammalia > Chiroptera > Vespertilionidae > Lasiurus > Lasiurus borealis. The sequence continues at coordinate 6,955 of PVJN01029337.1, read as the reverse complement.
TTCTGAGTGTTAATGAAGCTATAGCTAGCATCAATCCCATATCGTTTTTTTTTTTTATAACCTAAAAGAGCTATAGGTTAGAAAAGGATAAGGTGCATTATAGGAAAGGAGGGACTGTGTGGGGAAAGAGAGAATGTCAACTTGGAATGACCATATAGGTAGATGCTGCTATTATGCTTCCTGGATAAAAGGAAAGCTCAAAGCTGTACTTTTTGTCAATAGAACCTGGACTCTCTACAATCTAATAGTTTAACGTGATGCACAGCATTAGGGTGAGGGATGAAAGCTTGATGGGTATTGCTGTTTCTGTTTACTGTATCATATAGAACTTTTTGAAAATGGAATGAATTTCCTAAAGGGTTTCAAAATGATTTCAGGAAGAGGCCCCAATATTAAGGGTGTTTAACCTATTTATTGCATATTGATTATGTGATATAAAATTGTTATTAACCCAAGACTGAAAATAATCACAACTGTATAGACATTTCTTCAAAATGACTAAACAAAGAGAATACTCCCTGATCCCATATTTGTTCCCCCTTTAAAGAGTAGTTTATTGATTTCTAGAGAAAAGGAAGGGAGAAGAGAGAAACATAGATGTGAGAGCATAACATTGACCTGCTGCCTCCCACCTCAGATCAAGCCAGCAACCCCCACATGTGCCCTGACTGGGAATCAAACCAGAAACTTTTTGATGCATGGGATGATGCACAACCAACTCACACTGGCCAGGGCCTTTCTCCCTTTTTTATGTTGTAGAAATGTTCATTATTTATTGTGCATGAAAATTCCAGAATAATTTAGTACCTCTCTTCCCCCATGAATTCAAACAAAATTGTGTTTGGGCAGAAGAAGAGACCATTTTGCAGTCATGGGTCAACTTATATGGTGAACATTAATATATTCTCATACCTTAAATCGATTTTGTGATTTTAAACTTCGAAGGATATATTTCCCATAAGAAAATCACTGAGACCAGGTGATCTCCTCTAAATATGTTCTGTTGTGCCTTTGATCTCATGGATGCTCATTTTTGGTAATTTCCTCAAATCAAAATTTTAGCTTTGTTTTTCCACTCTGAGACATATGGAAACCTTATAGAGAGGTATCCATGTCAGTTTCATTGTCCTTTATATGTTGTCTATCCTCTCTAGTTCTCTTTCCTGTGATAAAGTTCATAGAGGTTTAGGAAAGCAGAGGTGTCATAGAACGTAAAATCCCAGCACTCACTCCCTGCCAGAGTCCTCAATGCTCAGCCTGATGGGCCTACTCTCTCTGTAGGTGACTCACCTATACCCACAGCTTCAGTTGCCACTAAATACAGATATCCCCCTCATTTATATTCCTGTATGAAGTCTCTCTATGAGGTTATAGAATTGAGTGCCTATCAGTCTGACTTTTCTTTTGGGTGTGTCCAAGGCATCTCCAAACATATACGAGATTGAATTTATGATGTTCCTTCATAGACTTGGCTCTCCAAGTTTTCCTAGAAACCCGAGTCAGACTTGACACTCCTCTTCCTCACCTCACCTCACCTCACCTCACCTCACTTCACCTCATCCCACCCCACATTTCCATGTATCATCCAATTCATCCAGTTCTAGATTTTCCTTCTGATAGCTCCAAATCTATCACAACCCATAAAGTTAGCATCATCTATCACCTAGACTGTTAAAGAGGCATTCTTCCTCTCTTGTACATAGGATTGTTTGAGAAAGATTTATAAAAATAATACACATTGATGACACAGAACACTCAAAGTGTGTGCCAGCTCTTGAGGGATTGGTACAAGGGTGTTGAGTAGGGTTCTGAATCCACACTTGAGTACAATGAAACACAGTGACATAACTAATTGTCACTGTTTGCCATACGAGGCTGGTGGTAGTATTGTGGTTGGTTATTGCCATCCACATGAACTATAGACTTGTGGGTATCTGATTTAAATGTCTCAACTATTAAAGTAACGGGCTTTGGAAAATTGATCTGCATTAGATCTACCAATATGTAGCTTGGTGCTAGCGATTACACAGAAATACAGAAACATGATGAAATCATGAAGTTCTCTACTTTCTTTTAAACACTTTCATTTCATTATGTGGTAGTTAAGGTCCCGATGATTATGCTAGCAAGTTGCTTGCATATAGCACAACTTGAGAAATCTGAAATCTCTGCCTGTCTGCCTGGAAATGAACATGGCCTGATAGTGTATGGGCACTTCCTCTTTATTAGGGATGGGAGGCATCTCCTGTAAGTTAGAGAAGAAGCTACGTTAGAGGAAAGGTAGATATTGACACCAGTATCACAAAGGTGTGAAACAATGTCTTTTAAAATATGTGTGTGTGTGTGTGTGTGTGTGTGTGTGTGTATATACATATATATAGGGAGGTTTCCCTAATCTATATATATATATACATGTATACACACACACACACACACACACATACAAAAACACAAAAATTCTGCTCATTTATCTTGGAGATATTTCTGTGTTAATTAATATAAACAGGTTTACCTTGTTCTTTTGGCTACTTTAATTTTAATTAAACAAATCTTCTAGTTAAAACTTTTAACAAAACAGTAATCTAGACAATGCCCAGTGTCCTGGAGAAAATCCAAAATATTTATTAGATAATATGGAGGTTTCCCTAATCTATCAAGTTGCCACTAGATAACACATTCTCAAATAAATGAATTGCCACATTTCCATTTTCCATTAGTGTTTTAAACTCTTTAAAAATTTCTGAATTCTTCTCATTTCAGTGGTCATAAAAATCATAAAGACCTTTAGGCCTTGTCTGTGTAAAATAGTTTCCAGGACATCTTACAAGCATGGAGTTGAATTGGATTTCAAAAAGTTAGTTAATCCAGTCTTCTGCCTGGAGTGGTCTTCAACCAAATTATTCCAGATGGTTGCTCTCCTTATCTACAAACCAACAGGCAAACAGACTCGTGTTGTCTGTGAATACCTACTTCAGAGTGTTTTACTCCTGCCTAATTCAATGAGAAAAAAAACCCATCAAGAAATACTGTCTGTAAAGTATTAACTAAATTGGAATGCCATTCTGGTAGTAATATTTTTATGGTTTTCCATAAATAAATATTTTTGATTAATGTAATCGGTTAGATTCCAAGTACCCCAAGATTTATGTTTTTTTTTCTTTTTGCAGCATGCGTGAAGTCCTGTAACCTTTATGCTGCAGAGAAACGCATAATTTTTCACAGATATGAATGTTCATTCTGATTTTAGTACGGGGACAACCAATGGTTCTCTAATATCTTTTCCTTAAAGAATGATTATATTTAGTGGTTCCCAGCAATAAAATCACTGTAATTAGGAATAAAAGATTGTAAATAAGAATAACAATGTTATTAATCATCTAAGTTAGTCATTTATGGCATGTTCCTGTACTTGAAATATTTCCATAGGAAATAATGCTAAAATCCACATTTACTTATAATTAGACATAATACAAACCTTCTTTCATTATAATAGTTGCCCAAATCCCAATTCAACTTAATTTCCTTGAATCTGATTTCTGGACTAAAAGCATTAAGCTTGAACTAGTGAAAAATGTATAATATGTGCTTCAATTAAGAAGTAATTAGATACTCAATCACCCTTACAGCACACCGGGGATTAGGGAAGAAGAAAGAAAAATATGATGCACTGTAGTGTAGAAAATAGTTTTGTTAATTAGTTTAGTGCTAATTAAGATTGAGAAAGTGTCAGAGTATCATAACATAGGTTTACTTTTGAATTGCTTTAAAAGCTAATAGTGTTTAATATTTTAGGATACTTTGATGCAGAGAAGTGTGGAAATGACCAAGCTATATGATTTACCCTAGAGTTTTGATTAAAGTTTAGACATCCATTCTAAGGTATATATTTATTAGTGAGTGATGGGAGGTAAAAACAAATGCTATTTAATATTTTAAACATTCTGTTGTATTTTACATCTAATTTAATCCTCACAACAATTCTGTGAGGCATGTGTGTTTATTCTCATTTTAGAGATAAAGAAACTGAGACTGAGAGGGGTTGAGTAACTTGCTCAAGGTCACAGCCATTAAAGTGCAAAGCAAGGATGCAAACCCAGGTAGGTTTAACTGCAAACCCTCAGCTCTTTCCGCTGCACGCCATTTCCAATAGCAAAGGGCAGAAAATTATGAAGGCCTTTCTATCTGTGCCTCCTTCTCTCTTTTAGAAAAGTTCCTGGGAGTGAGGTTTCTGGGAGAAAAGGACATGCCTGGCTTTGTTTTGGGTAACATATTGCTAAAATCACCTCTGTAAAGGGTTATATTAATTTTTGCTTACATCATTGACTGAATACTTTATAGAGAGTGTTTTTGCCACTTATTGTATCAATCCCTTTGTAAGCCTCTCACCTCTCTCTCATCTTTTTACTCTTCATTTTCTTGAAATATGTTCATCTCCATTTACCTATTGAAATGGCTGTGGCAAAAGTCACCTTTGATTTCTTTCTCCTTTTTTTCTTTGTTCCTATATCTCCAAATATAATACATGGTCATGGAAGAAAATTCAAGCAATACAGAATAAATGGAAGAGGGAACAAATGTTTCTCAAACCCTCCTCTCTGGCTAGCTGTCACCAGTGCTTGGTGTTCGGGTGAACTTGGAGACCTGGGGCACAGCTAGGGTTCTATTCTGACGCCACCACTAATTAGTTGTGTGACCTTGAAAAAGTTACTAATATCTCTTAAGTCTCTTTTTCATCACTTAAAAAGAAGACCATAATATGTCTACCTCATTGGGTGGTTGTGAATATATGATAAGATAATGTAATCACAGTTGATTAACATGGTTTTGTTTCATAGTGTAAGTGTTCAATAAATGTTATCTTTAATATTATTTGTGCCCATTTGATCTCTCTTGTGCATATATTTCATATAGATATGCATACATATAATGTTCTTACAGGATTATATTATGCAAGCTGTTTCCTATCTGCTTGATGATAGATATTTTCTTTTTTTAAAAAAATATATTTTATTGATTTTTTTTACGGAGAGGAAGGGAGAAGGATAGAGAATTCGAAACATGGATCAGCTGCCTCTTGCACACCCCCTACTGGGGATGTGCCTGCAACCAAGGTACATGCCCTTGACTGGAATCGAACTGAGGACCCTTCAGTCTGCAGGCTGATGCTCTATCCACTGAGCCAAACTGGTTAGGGCCATACATTTTTTCATGCCATTGTAGAGATGGCGTACTTTTAAATAATTGTACTAAGTTGCCTTTAAGCATGTAACAAAATTTATGGAGCTATTTCTCTATTATTGTGCATTTATGTCATTTCCAGTATTTAGCTATAATCAACAATACTATGGTTAATTTATGCATTTATTTTCTTAAAAATTCTTAGTAATAAGATTACTGGCTCAGAGAGTTAATTGTAATATATATATGTATATATATGTGTGTGTGTATATATATGCAAATTGCTCTTCACTACAAGTTGTATCAGCTTGTTCCCACTAACCATGTGCCCAACTACACATTTATTTCTCTTTACCTTTACTCACATTGAGTATTTCCAATGTCTTTTATTCTTGCTGATCTGATAAGAAATGACTGCTGCATTATATTTCATATTCCTGTGAATACTTGATTTTATTCCTAAATTTCCTGTTCTGTTCCATAATCTTTCTATTCATGAGCATTGACCAGGATGTTTGTGGCAAGAATGCATATTTCAGTGTTTTGTAGGACAGAGTCCCTTACTAATCATTTTGACAGAATTTTTACATGTTTAATTCTTCCAGAAAAGATGTAGGATCATTTTATCAGAAAGACTGACATAAAGAATATAAGAAAAAGAGGGTGAGTAAAAGAAAAAAAGAATCTTGCTAGGATTTTTAATTTGGATTGCATTGACTATATAGAGTAATTTGAGAATTAATACCCTTACAGTGTTAAATATTTTAGTTAAGGAACAATGCACAGGTGTATGATTATAAAAGTTTTTTATGTTCTTTATACATTGTATAGTTTTCTTTTCTTACTAAATTTATTCCAGGATGTGTGCATTTGGGTTCTGGAGTCAGGCTGGCGTATCACTTGATGAGGAACACAGCATGTCCACTTGCTGCTCTACAAGTTGGGCAAATCATTGATATTCTCTGAGTCTCAGTGTCCTCATATATGAAATAGAGGCACTGGGAGTCACACCTCTTAAAAGATGTTGTGAGGATTAAATGAAACATGGTAAAATGCTCAGGACAGTAGTTAGCCAAGGGCTAGCAATCAATAAATGTGAGCTATTACTATCAATTTTGATTAGTGACATTTCCCATTATATTATATTGGTTAATATTATTTCATTGAAAAAATAATTGCTTAAGTCTGTCCTTGGCTTTCTCACTAATCTTTTCTATAGTTTCCAATAATATTAATACTTTAGCTGATTGTTTTGTGTTTTCTAAATAGAACGTGAATACATCTGTAAATGACAATTTTATCTCCTTTCTAATTTTAATACTTACTATTTTATTGCACCATCTAATACTTTCAGAATAATGTTAAATACATTTACAGTGATGTCTGGTACCCCTTTCTTATTTTGAATACGCTTGGATTTCTATATCCAAATCCAGAAGTATTTATCCTACTCTCTTTAAATTTTCAAAAGCACCTGATATTCCTGACCTCTTCCTCTCTTTATTTTTCTTCCTCATGACCACATACTGTTTGTTACTAGTGGGTATGTTGAAAAAGAAGGTAGCTATATGCCTTTGCTTGTAATGGAAGGACATTTATCTTGAATCTTCTGTTTTGTGTATGTCAGTATTCAAGGGATTATGTGAAAACAAACATAATCAGACATAGATTTTCCCTGAAGGAATTTACAGGCCAGTATTGGAAGTTAATCATATACCCAGCTACCTCCAAATCAAAGCAGCATATAGAATCTACCCTGAGATAGGATTCTACTAGT
>PVJN01029336.1:0-26519 GCA_004026805.1 Lasiurus borealis | reverse complement strand
CTATCGGCTTGACCACCCACAACTGCCCTCCCCTCTTGGCCTCTAACTGCCTCTACCTTGGCCCTGCCACCATGGCTTTGTCCAGAAGAATGTCTAAAAGGTCTCCTGGAAGGTCTCCCAGTCTAGTTAGCATATTAACCTTTTGTTAGTATAGATAGAGGCCTGATGCACAAGTGGGGGTTGGCTGGTTTGCTTTTAAGGGTGTCCCAGATCAATGTGGGTGTTCCCTTGAGGCATGGGGCAGTCCAGGCAAGTGGCCTGTGGTGGTTTGCACATTGGCCACGCTCCCATGGGGTGAGGGTCTCCACTGGGGGGCAGCGTGGCCAGCCTGGATGAAGGGCTGAGGGCCATATTTAGGTAGGCCACACCCCCTTTAGGTTTGGGTACTTAACTGGGATGCCTGGCCAGCCTAGATGAGAGGCTGATGGCTGTTTGCAGGCTGGCAAAGCCCTCTAGCAGGGACCCTCACCTCATGGGGGTGTGGCCAACTTAGGTAAGGGCTGAGGGCCGTTTTCAGTCTGGCCACACTCCTTGGTTACCCTGGTTCCAAGACTCTCCTTGAGTGGAAATGAGGACTGGCTGGGAGGCCATGGTGGGCTGGGGGCAACCCAAGCCTCCTGCTCACTCCAGTTCAATGGCTACTACCATCTTTGTTGTGTTAATTTACATAGTCACTCCTGATTGGCTGGTAGACATAGTGAGTAATGGTCAATCTGCATGTTTCTCTTTTATTAGTGTGGATATTTTTATGGTTATTTAAAAAAATTTACATATATATTTAATATTAAATTTATTTAATAATACTAAAGTACTCCAATATATTTACCACTTTCTGGGATAGAAGGAACTTGTCATAATTTAAATTACCATTTTTAACCCTTTCTTTTTTTCCTCATTACCATTCATCCCCCTATACCTTCTTCCACCTTCACCCACCACCATTTTTAGGTTTTGAATTATAGTTTAATATTTAAAAAAATATGTTTAAGTAAATGTCATTTGAAGCTATTATGTTTTAAAATATTACAATGATACATTTTATCATTTTCTTTAGTCACCATTGTTCCTATTATTTTATTCTCAACCTTTCAGTCTTTTTTCCTTCTTGCAAAGGTTTACTTTTTAAATTACTTGTCTTTTATTTACATAAGATTTGTGGTGATGAACTTGCTTAGTATTTATAAACTTTGAACATTTTTAAATTGGCCTCACACCTAAATAATAAGCTATGGTGGTGATACAATTTTAAAATGAAAAACTGTTTATTTCATTTCTAACTACATGTTGGTATTCCTTTTCTCCTGATATCTACTGTAGAATTGCTTTTTCTCTATCCTTCCTCCATTCTTTCTTGATGTTTTTCTTTGTACCTTCCTCCTTGTTCAGTAATTTTGTTGTAGCATTACTTATCTCCAGGATCCCTTACCTAAGAATTAATACTAATTTACAGTTTCATGTATCATGGCAATGCTTGGAGTCTTGCACATCCTGTTTCTTATAGCCCAAGACAGTGACGGAAGGTATATTTCCCACCTCAGTTTATGAGCAGGTTACCCTCCTTAGTCTCTGATTTCATGAAGAGAATTTGACTCTTCTCCTTTAGCTCTTACAAAATTTAAATTAGTCAAAATTTAAGCTACAACAACCTGCTTTTTATCCTAAAGCCCATGTTCTGTGATTTCAACCTTGCTCATCACTTGGCTTTTTTTTTTTTCTTTTCTCCTGAGATGGCATTTGACCTGTCTTTACCTTTGTAAAAATGTGTTTTATAGGTTTGAGGCAAAGTGTTAACTTACTATGCTATTTTCCTTAAAGTTTAACATTTCTAATAAATAGGAGTTTCATTTCATTTAAATAGTTTTTAGAAATTGCAGGAATATTTACTAACTTACAGAACAAGCATTTGAAAAATTATCTTTGAAAATTGAAGTTAAAAAATTATGGAAAATCTCTGTATTGTCTACATTATTGAGTTAATCAATAATGAAAATTGGTTTTAAGAATTAGATGGGAAAATTAATATTTTTAGAATATTTTTAGGTATGGATACATGGAACAGACTGATAGCTGTCAGGGGGATTCAAGTGGGCATTAGATGAAAGAAGATGAAGGATTTAGCCATGGGACATGTATGCATAACCCATAGACACAGAAAATAGTGTGGTAATGGCCAGAGGGAAGGGAGGACAAGGCCTGAGTGGAGATGGGCAAAGCAGGAGGCAATTGTAACAGTGTCAACAATAAGAACAAAGTGAAAAATAGAATTGTTGGGATTTAAGAAGTGCACAGCAACATCCTTGTCAAGAGAAAGTGGGATTCCAGTAATACATGGCATGTGTTGCCATCACAATTACTCAGATTATCACAGATCATGAGATGATTTGCAAATAGAAGGTAAGATCCTGAAAGATAAAAATGTCTGATCTCTAAGCTCCTGGTTTGGGGCCTTCAAACTCTTAAGATTTACACCATTGCATCCCTGGTTCTCAGGCTTTCAAACTCAAATTGAATTATACCATTTTTTCTCATTCTCCAGCTTGCAGATAGCAGACTGTGGGATTTCTCAATCTCCATTTCTATAGTTAATATATTTATAGTTCTGATTCTATTGGCTCTGTTTTCCTGGAGAATTCTTACTAATATACATCTGATTCTGAAATGTTTTTCTAAAAAACTATAAAAGACTTCAATATATATATAAATATATTCTGTCAAATTATAAAGGTTTCTTTGTAAAAAGTAGGAAAAATAATCAAAAGGGAAAATAATTTTGGAAAGAAGTCTGAAGAATTCTTGACTAAAGAAAAATTACATTGTGATATTTAAAAGAAAATGAAAATTTGGTGGCATTGAGGTTTTTATAAGACTATTGAATTTTCATTTGGGGTGCATTATCAAACTTTTATCAGACATTTGGAACAGATTTCAATGCATTTTAGGAAGTGCACATGGAAACAAAAACCTGTCATATTTAGTTGATGCAATATTTTCATACCATCATATCAGCACTTTAAATAAAATATTTGTGATTCAAGTATGATTTTAAAAACTCTAGAAGTAGAGTAATTTTGTTCAAACAGAAAGTACCTAATCTGTTTCTAAATTGCTTTCTTTTTCTTTAATTTTCAGGCTACTACATGTGGGTAGAGGCTAACTATGCTTCTACACTTGACCATTTAGACAGCAGGGCTTATTTGAACAGTTCTGTGTGTCACTGCTGGGGCAAGAAGTGCCATTTGCAGTTCTATTATGCTATGGAAAACAGTGTCCTGAGAGTAAGTCTGTATAACAATAAGGTAAGAAGAAACTTGCATGTATTTCTAAATCAATGAGTAAATGAAATTTCTAATCTTGGCAACTTCTGTTTCTGTTTCTCAGTTATGTAGGCTTTAGGTATTCTTTAGCTTGATTTAATTTAGTATACATTTAAAAAGAAATATTAGGAAGTTGGTTTAGGAAATACTGCCATATGCAAAAGCAAATGTGATAATTTTCAAAAGCAATGTGATAATACTAAATAATAAAAGGCTCATATGCAAATTGTCCCCTCCACTGGTAGTTCAATTGGGAGTTCAACCAGGGAGCAGGGTCAGCAGCCAGCAGCCTGTGGCCCCTATCCCTCGCTAGCCCTGCCCCTGATCAGCCTCCCGCCCCCAACCCTGTTGGGAGCAGGGCCGGCCCACCAACCTCCCACATTCCCTGCTCCTCCCTCCATCCCCAGCCAGCCTGGCCTGATGAGCCTCAATCAGGGTGGGCTTGCCATACCCCACTCATGCACAAATTCATGCACTGGGCCTCTAGTATAGCATAAAACTGTCAACATTCATAAAAACATATTAAAGAAACTATAGGTCTAATAAAATGAGCTATTTGAGAATCTTTTGTTACCTCTCTATTGAAGTTCCAATGTGATTTGTTTTGTATTTTAGATCTGTATACCATTAAAGTATTAAATATGATGGAACCAGTAGATAAAATATTAAAGGCTAAATGAGCCATTTGAATGAAAGAAATGGCACAATGGGCAGAGTAAAAGTTGTGATTCTAATGCTAGCTTAAGCCTTTTTGTTGTTGTTTTTTTTTAACCCAACTCTAACTAAAAACAATTTTCTACACGTGGGAAAATAGCTGAGACATGGAGAACTTCCATTGTGAGGAAAATTTACTTATAAATAGAAGCAAATAAATCATGGGGGTAAACAGCAATAATTCTAGAAAAGGGGAACATTTGATAATAATTACAGTAATTCTGATATTGGAAAAAGGAAGACAGTAAAAACATCCAAATTTGTTTCTTTTGGCTCAGGATACTTTGGGTAATTCCATTTGAAACTTGCACATGACTTCAGCTAGATTCCTTTTTAACACAAATTAATCATTTGCACTTATTAAGTGCCAATAACCATTTATCAATAGCATTTTCTTCTCTTTCATCCTCAAATTGCTTATTAGCAAGATATTTGAAAATTCAAGACAAAGTATTTTTCTTTCTACTTCTATTATTTCACTTCTACCTTTCCCTTTGTGTCATTTTCATCATGTCTAGTATTCTTTCTCCTAGTTTTCTTTTCCAAGATATTCACAGAGTTCTAAAACATAAAGTTAGATGAATACTCTTATAGATGGCCTAATTCATTTTCCTTTGTTATGGGAGTGAGACACAATGTCTAGCATCCTGTAACTAGGTTATATTTTTATAATAGTATATATTTTGCAGTAGTATTTGGCAGCATAATGCCCTGGAATCTATTTGGTTATTTCATTCCATTTGTAAAAATATCTCCCTGCTTTTTCTGTAGTTCTCCAAACTTTCCAGATACATGAGGGGAAATTTACAAAACAAACAAATAAACAAACACAAATGTTAAGCTTTACCTATATATGTTGTAGTGTTTATGTTTCAGTCATTTTTCAGTTATTGTTACCTATGTTATGTAAACCAAGCCCAAATAGCCTCTATGCAATTTGCTACCAGCTATAATTTCTAGTATCTTTCTTCAACAAAGAAATTCTAGAATGATTTTGTTACATTTATATTATAGCTAAAGGCACTTTAAAAATATATGGCCCTATGAAAGTGCTTTTACACAACAGGTAATCCCATATAATAAAGAGGTAATATACAAATTGAACTTAACATCCTTGCACAAGATGGCCTCCCCCATGTGCTCAAAGATGACTTCCACAAGATGGCTGGCAGGGAAGGGTAGTGTGAGTGATCAGGCTGGCAGGGAGGGCAGTTGGGGGTGACATGACTGGCAGGGGAAGGCAGTTGGGGAAACTGGGTCAACAGGGGAGAAGTTAGGCATTGATCATGCTGGCAAGTGAGTGGTTAGGGAGTGATCAGACTGTCAGGCAGGCAAGAGGTTGGGAGCTGGGGATTGTGAGAGGGATGTCTGACTGCCAGTTTAGGGATCGGGACCAGCAGTCTGACATCCTCCAAGAGGTCCCAGATAGGAGAGGGTGCAGGCTGGGCTGAGAAACACTCCCCCACCTCAGTGCACGAATTTTATGCACCAGGCCTCTAGTTAATTAATATTTGATAATTGCTAAATTAGTTATTGCATTTAAGTAAAATTTGTATCATATATCTTCTAATTTGGGGGATTATTATTATTTTTTTAAAATATATTTTATTGATTTTTCACAGAGAGGAAGGAAGAGAGATAGAAAGTCAGAAACATCAATGAGAGGGACATCGATCAGCTGCCTCCTGCATGCCCCACAGTGGAGATGTGCCCGCAACCAAGGTACATGACCCCAACCGGAATCGAACCTGGGACCTTTCAGTCCACAAGCCAACACTCTATCCACTGAGCCAAATCAGTTTTGGCAATTTTGGGGATTATTTTAATCTGTTCTGAACACCAGTGGTGGATTTTTAAAGTATTAATATATTTAGAATGGAGTTATGAATTACTTAAAATCAGAGATATCATTTCTCTGATGCCTTTGGGATGCTACAAGAAAAGATGGAAACAAATTTGCTTCAGATATCATCTCATATAATAAGAATACAGTTATCAGCAATCCATTTCCCACATTATAAGAACATAAATTTATTAGTTGAGAACTAATCTGGTATATTAACTGGAAGCAATTAAGAGTACATCATAGAGAATATTGACTGATATTTGATTTATTAGTATTCTGCAAGATAGTGGTCTATTTTTTTCTGACACTCTACTTGCTCTATTTTATACACATAACAAATCTGTAACAAAGTACATTTAAGTCACAAGTTAATGTTTTATTACACTCGTAAAAGAGACTCCAAATTTGTTATTTACAAAATTAGTTCTTGATGAAAATGATCATTTACATCTTTCAGGAATACAATAAAGGAAAAACTCTTAAGATATATGCAGATAAATAAAGAAATGTCTGGTGAGAATGCTGAGTTATTTTCTTTATATTCAGAGGATATAGAAGTTGAGAAATAGAAAACAGGTGAGAGGCAAGTTGCTAAATAAAAAGTTGACTCAGTAAGCTTATGTGTGTTGAAGTTCTAGTTTGGGATTAGGTCTCTGTTCATGACCTATTAAGGCAATAACCATAGCAATAGCCTATCTTTTATCCTGAGGAGAGTTTCCTTGTCAGTGAGCCAAGGGCAGTGCCGAACTTGTGCTGTTTCTACATATTCTCTACATTCCCACTGGCAAACAAGAAGAAAACAGTTAGGGCAGGGAAGACAGTGCCTTAGAAATATCTTTTCTTGTATGATACAGTTTCTAAAGCTATAATAAACTTTCCTTGAAGGAAGATCTTTACCACATTATATGATCCTATACTGTTTGCAATAAAAAGTAGGTAAAAATAAAATAAAATAAACCCTTAAAATTGGTTCCTTTTATTTCTTCACTGGAAGAGGGGAGGATAAGCAGTTCTCTCTAAAATATGTAGTAATAAATATTTTTCTTAAAGGGTAAAATGTCATTATTGATGCCGGTCTGGGGAGTAAAGACATTTTTAACATTTTTATTTTTGATTAAAATAATAAAAAAATTAGAATATCACTTGAAACGCTTTTCTGAACTGGGAGTCTCTTTCACACTGACACCTGTTGAAAATAATTAGAGAAGAATCTGTTTGGTCAAAAATAAAATAAAAGTTGATTTTGTTTAGTTGGGTTAATTATTTTTCTTTTTCATTGTAGCATAAGACAGGAAAATGTGGTAGAAAAATCTGGATTTCATACACAATATATAATTAACTTAGTGTATGAAGTTCCATTTACAATATAGAAAGAACTCTGCTAATTTTTTTTAAAAAAAAGTAAATGCATTCTTCTTCCAGTAGAACAGAGGGAAATCAATTAGTCATTGTGAAAAAAGAGTACAATTGCTCTCAGTTATTCTCATAAAATGAAAGTGAGGGGAAGTGATTAATACACCTTACCAAGCAGTGTCATTAAAAGCTTCTGTGGAGGATGAGTATCTTGATGTGAAATAACTGAAATTGCATATGAAATAATTAGCAAAAAATTCTTGTGTGTCTCACCTTTTCTTAATTCCAGTTCACGTGATATGACCATGAAAACATGTCTAACATGTATGTTTCACTGTCTTTGAGAGTCTTAAGAGTTGATATAAATAAGTCATGGAATGAAGTACATTTTAGTAGGTTTAGGCTATCTTCTGAAATATTTAAGACTTGGAAATATGAATAGAAATCAGAGGGTAAAGGACTAAGTTGAAAATAGATTCATTTTCTAGAAAATCTTGGATATGAATCAAAAAAGTGAAACCAACTATAGAGATAAATGCTTGCAAGAGTTTGTAAAGGTGTGAGTGTCATTACAACTAGATGTCACCTTCCAGGGACATTGCCTATCTCATGTAAAAGGAGAGCACAGAGGCATCTCAAAGCTCAGCCTAAGACATAATTTTGTCACTTTTTGCATTTCCACTGTGTTGCTATATGAAAAATTAGTGCACCCTGTAGGTAAATATTCTGAACATTACCAGGGGAAAATGTCAAATTAACTTGATTGTTTGATAAAATCCAAAGAAAAATAGGGTTATTTCAGAGCATACAAACATAGTCACAAATTATAAAGCCTAATACTAGAGGCAAAATTTTGGAGCATGAATGATACCTCATAATGCATCAAATATAATAAAAGCTTAAAATGCAAATTGACTAACTGACTAATGGTGGAACAACCCAGCATTATGATGCACACTGACTACCAAGGGGCAGATGCTCAATGCAGGAGCTGCTTCAGCCTCCAGGCCCCAGGCCAGCCAAGGTGGGTGCCAGTGAAGGTCTCCCAATTGCCCCGCTGGTCACCTGAACATTAGCCTTGATCAGTGGCCAGGCCTAGGGACCCTATCAGTGCACCAATTTCGGTGCACTGGGTGCAACTGGGAAATGACCATTATACAGATGTACAATATAGTATGTTGTACGTTCTATATGTTTGGACAAATGATAATGGCATATGCACCATCATATTATCATGTAGACTATTTTCACTGCCCTAAACATCCTTGTCACTCCACCTGTTTGTGTTCCCACATTTCCTTATGTTTCCTTTAAAAAACATTATACACCCTTTCAGCAACCCTTTAGGTTTCTTAGCACTTAATATCCTACAGGTAGGGTAAATCCTATTAAAATGTAATTAAGAGTATACATATGTAAGTATGAGAGTGGAATGTTGGGAATGAGTAATGTCTTTTTATTCTAATCAAAGGAAGAAGAAATATTTTAGACATTCAAAACATCAACTCACAAAAATTGGGTAAAAACAGATGTATTAATACCAGAAAGACTGAAGACATTTAAGGTATAAAAGGGGAGAGCAAGTATTTTTTTTATCATGTTTCATTATTAGCTGTGTAGTGATGAATTTATCACTCATTGATAAATTTAAATTAGCATTTACATGAAAGATGTAGACATATGTTTGGGAAAAGTGATTACATACTACTTTTTATTCTACCTACACCTTCTCAGGCCAAACTTCTCCTGAGTGAAGGACTCTAAGTGAAAACTGCCTCTTGAAAACTTACATGGGCTTTTGTTGAAATTATGCTGAAATAATAATGTGATAACCTTTTCCTAAACTTTCATAATAAATGTTTGCCCATCATTTCTTTCTTTTCTAATATTATGGCAATATCACAAAATATATTAAATTAGTGGGATAACATTTTATTATCTGGTATTATTAATTGCTATTTAGAATTTTATTTTTGAATTGCAGTGCTTTAATATTACATTCATTTTGTGCTGCATTAAAGTATATATTTATATTGGGATATAAGTATATGTGTGGCTTCTGAAAGCAATTTCATTTCTTATGTTAATGCCATACTCGTACATATTTCTAGGTGTTAAAAGGGAGAACCCAAATGACACTATTCTGTAATCATGAGATTTTTAGAATTCTATTTACTTCTGAGGTTAGAATTTCTGAACCATAGCATTTTTCTAGTAATCTCAGTAAAGTTGAGGTTTATAACATTGCCTACTGACAACATTTTGACATTATTTAAACTTTTCTAAGCTGATATCTATCTTTATAATTTCTGAAATGAGTACTAAATGATGGGAGTTTCATCTTTTTTATGTAGATGGAATGTTAAAATTTTGTTATTTAACCCCAAGATAAAACAAAGTAAAATATAAAGAAAATAATTTGGAAGTTATTCTAGGTTTCCAAATGCATATTAAATGTAAGTAGATTTTTAATAGTGGCAGATTTTGGGAACTTATGATTAAATTTTTAAATTTTGAGACAAGTTTAAACTTTTCAATATTACAACTTCAAACTGATTTTTCTACATGTTTGATGGCTTTCTGCTATGAAACTATACAGCTTTAGATACAATATTTTTATACATTTTTACTATGATACTCACTATGGGAAAGTGTGTAGAAGCTTACAGTTTTCTTAATGTTAGATATTTAAATTTATTATTTTCTAGACTAAATCATTAATATATTTGCAAACTGAACTTGATATTAAGTAATTCTTAACAAAGAAATAATAGTTGTTCATGTTTTTGCAAATCAGAAAATTTATTCAGAAACTTTAAGCTGGAAGAGATAGAAGTTGGCTTTTATTTCTAGTATCTTATTTACATGTTAACAACATCTAGTTCACCACTGTTCAATAGAACTTTCTGTGGTAATGGAAATTTTCTATATCTGTGCTTTCCAACAAGGTAGCCACAACTGCATGTGACTAATTAAACACTTAAAATGTCGCTTGTGCCACAGAGGGGCTGAATTTTAATTAATTTAAATTCAAATATCCCAAAGTAGCTATGGACTATCATATTGGACAGCTTACAATTAGTTATTTGCTATCTAGCTCTTCTTGCCCGTCTTTTCCTCTTGGTGTTGACTGTTGTTCTTGGTAGAATCTGAAGGAACATTAATACTTTGACATTGCTTTGGCAGATGTGGGTTGGTTGGAGCATTGTCCTATATAATGGAAAAGTGGTGGGTTCAATTCCCGGTTAGAGCACATGTCTAGGTTGCAGATTCAATCCCTGGTTGGAACGTGTGTGGGAGATAACTGATGGATGTTTTTTTCTCAAGTGGATCTGTCTCTCTCTCTTCCCCTCCCTCTCTTTTTCCCTTTCTGAAATTGATCTAAAGAAGCAGTTATAATCAATTTCTACAAAAATATTTTGATATTATCTTACATTGGAGTAGGTACATATGGTTGTTTCACTTGCTAGTATTGTATACCTTCAGAAAAGCTAGCTATTTGATGGACAAAAATGAGATTTATTTAATTTAAGCTTTGAATGTTAAATATATTATTTTTTTACAAAAATTAATATATTTTTATAATCTTTAAATTTTCTATTCTTCTGTTGCATCCCTTACCATTTGTTTGACATTTCTCTTCATGCATTCCAATACTACTTTCAGTAGTAAATGGTGACAATTCTTAGTCTTTTCCTTAAATATTAAAGAGAGAGAGCTGCAGAGATGAGACCAAATAAATAGTTTGCAGTCAAGGATATTGTCGAGGATTAAGTGGGGTGCTGTACTTCACCTGATCATGGGCCTGGGTGGTTTCTCAGAGGCTTCAGTGGATCTAATGTGTCTATTAATCTTATGTGTGTGAGTTAGGCTTCTCAAATAAGAACTTTGTTATCAATTGTATTTGCCTGTTCTTTAAACAGATGTTTTCTTAATAATTTAATTTTTATTGTTATTACAATTAGTCTTTTTAAGAGATTATGTACTCTTTTTTTTTTCATTTTTCCCCCACTAAAGATTATATTCAAAGGGGCTCTTTTGAGCCAGAGAAGTTTTTTTGGGCTGGATCAGCTCTGGGTTTATGTGTGTGCCCAGGCCTCATCTAGAAAGTCTTCCTCTGCAGGTGAATTCACTTGTGCCAGTGGTGAGTGTGTTGCCCAGGAATCAGCCTGTGACTCTCAGCAGGATTGTTCTGATAAGAGTGATGAAGACCCAGTAAATTGCTGTAAGTGAATCAATAGTTGACATATTAACATGCTTCAAATCACAACTATGGTTGGATTTAAAAAACTAGAGTTTGTTTTAAGCAAGGTAAAGCTAATATGAAATAAGATGTATGTACATTCTCATTCTGAAGCTATTAGTATTATTCCTTGCGAGGGTTTCTATGTTAACACTAATAAAAAAGCTGACTGTATAGCAAATACTAATTCTCTGCTATGAATTGGTGGTATTGCTAGCATTGCAAAACCTCTCTGTTCAATAAATGAATAGTTGTCATTAGTGGTGTATGTGTATGTATTTTCCTTAAAGAGAGAAATGGGTAGGAGAGGGAACCTCTTTCTAGTTTTCCCCTTGGAGACATACTAGTATGTTATATATTGCTAATCTTTACAAATGTAGGACTTTTCCCATTCTTACCAATTATGTAGGAAAAAAAGGCCTAACACCTTTCTTTCAGACCTTTAAGGAGAGTCTTTGATGAGAGTGATGACGAGAAACCTACAACTCTTCAAACCTAGTCATTTTTAAAAATCTACCTTATAAAAGAGTAACATGCTAATTGACCATACCTTCATGATGCCCACCAGCTAATAAGGAGTGAATATGCAAATTAACTCATAATTTGCATATGCAGGTACCAAGCAGCAGGGGGCCTTTGGGCAGTGTGAAAAGGCAGAAAGGCAGTTCTGGGCTGGAGCAGAAAGGCAGCTCCAGGCTGGGGCAGAAAGGCAGCTCTGGCCAGAGTGAAGGCAATGTGACAGCCAGAGGAAGGAAGGTCCATCTCGCATGAATCTTTGTGCTTGGGCCTCTAGTATTATATAATTTAACCACATAATGATTCTCATATGATGTAACCTTAGCAATTAAGATTCTGTGTTTCTCTTTAGAAATGATGAAT
This sequence comes from Lasiurus borealis, assembly GCA_004026805.1. NCBI lineage: Eukaryota > Metazoa > Chordata > Mammalia > Chiroptera > Vespertilionidae > Lasiurus > Lasiurus borealis. The sequence goes on along the minus strand of PVJN01029336.1, from coordinate 14,170 downwards.
TCCAACTAAATGAATACAATTTTTATATCTCAAACAAATAGTTTTTTTTATTTATTTACTTTTATTTTAGCATTTGATTTTGGACATCTTTTTCCCATTTATTTTCCTGTATTGAGCTTTTATTAATTAAACAATTGGCATTTCCTTCCACAAATATGTATATAAAAAATACTGTGTGTGTGCACAAAAAATGATGGTAGTATACAAAGATCTGTGTTTAAGTCAAAACAGGAGAAAATAATTTGTGAAAAAATTATTTTACTTGTAGAACTTGTTAGAGCTTTTAAAATGCTAATGTAAGTTTTGACACCTTAAAGGAAAAGTTGGTATATGTTCAAATGAAAGAAGCTTAAACCAAGAATTCAGTGCAATGCATTTATTTTTTACTAGAGGCCCAGTGCATGAATTTGTGCACCAGTAGGGTCTCTCATCCTGGTCTGTGGAATAGGGCTGAAACTGGCTCTCCAATATCCCCCAAGGGGTCCCAGATTGTGAGAGGGTGCATGACAGAGGCCAGGGAGAGATGGAGAAGGTTGGCCAGGCAGAGAAGGATCATGGGAGGGCTCCCAGGCAGCCAAACCCAGCAGCAAGCTAACCTACCAGTCAGAGGGTCTGCCCCCTGGGGGTCAGTGCATGTCATGGAGAGTGGTTGAGTTACTTTAGCATATCATTAACATATTACACTTTGGTTGAATGGATGACCAGATGATTAGACACTTAGCATATTAGGCCTTTATTATATAGGACTAGAAGACCAATGCATGAAGATTCATGTTAGAATGAGCTTTCCTTTCCCTGGCTGCTGGCACCACCTTTCCACTCCAGACCAGACCCTTTCCATTCAGGCCCTGGATCCTCCTCTCTCCACTTTGGGAGCTGCCTCTTGCTGCTCCAGCCCCTCCTCTCCATGATGCCAGAGGCCCTGAGAGCCTGGGGATGGGGCAGAATGCCTGCATAGTTGCCTTGGGGATGACACAAGTGTCTTGCTCCTGTCACTCAGCGGCTAAGTATGCAAATTAACTGCCATCATTGTTGGGTTAATTAGCAATCACTCCTGGTTGGCTGGTGGCATAGCAGAGGTACAGTCAATTTACATGTTTGTCTATTATTAGGTAAGATGATGATACCATCTCTAGATACCTTTCATATATTTTTAAAATTATTAAATATTAAAATACTTCTAAGTGGCTAAGAGAAATATATACATGTTTAGTGGAGAAAAGATTCTTATTATTTCTTAATAAATATTGACAAATATTTTTATAATATAATTATACTCAAATCTAATATATGATTATTGAATGGAACATTACCCATTCATTTCCAAATATACTTTTTTCTTATGTGATAGAAAACTAGTTTATTTCTTAACTAGAGAATTCATAAATATTTTAATTTTTATGATCCAGAAGAATTTTCCTCAGGTGTCACAATGAAATTATTTTTCTTTGCCAATAAGCTGTAGTGGTTAAGTATTCAAGAGAAAGCTTTGTCATCAATTAAAAATATTACTCTCAGTGATGAACTCAGTGAGATTTCACTGAAATTACCAACAGTGGCATATCTTATGCTCTGATTAGAGATAGTCATGTGTCTTCTATAATCACAGAAACTTAAATAAAAGCAACCAAGTAACCAAAATCACTCATTATAATGAATATATTATAATATGAATTGATGATCTTTGAGATTTTATATATATTTAGTGTTTAACATGTAAGGTTTCATAAGGCATTTATTCATTTCCAGAATCTTTGGTCCTCTTGGTTTTCTTCAGTTATTTATAACTTTAGGATAAACTTTTTGAATTATACACAGGCAATATTAATGGAATACCTTCAACTTTGGTATCTTATATTTTACTAGAGGCCCAGTGCAAGAATTTGTGCATGGGTGGGGTCCTGCCCTGCTCCCAATGAGGAGGATCAGGGATTGGGCTGTGGGGAGACAGAGGAAGTTGGCAGGCTGGCCCTGCCCCCAATCAGAATGGAGGGGCAATCAGGGCTGGGGCTGGCTGGGGGAGGGGCCACAGTTGGCTAGCCAGCCCCACCCCTGATTTGGGGGGGGCAATTGAGGGTGGCACTCTTCAGGGGGAGGGGCCTTGGGTGGTTGGCTGGCCATCCCTACTCCTGATCAAGACCCCCTTTGGGCCAGTTGGCCACTGCAATGCACCTCATAGTGACTGATTGTTCTGGTTGTTCCACCATTCCAGTCACTTGGCTTTTATATATATAGATAATGCAGTTAAATTTTGAATATTAACTTAAAAAAAAACACCCTTTCTAGAATATCAGAAGAAATGTCAGGCATTAAAATAACTGAACAATTCACCATGATTTTTACAGAGGTGATTGGACCATTTTGCTTTTAAATGTATTTATGGTGATGCATTTTAAAAATTAATTTTCATTTTTTAAAGGACAGTGGTGTTTAGTGTTCCATGGAAAGTGCAATAATAGGCATTTTAACTTATAAAGCTAGGTCATAGGTGCTTAAGATTATATTTAAAAAAAAACAGAAGAGATTCTCCTTTGAGGCATAAATTTTTATCAGTATTGGTATACTATAACCACTTGTTGACTGAGATGAGAAACACACACACACACACACACACACACACACACACACACACACACATTCAGAAGCAATAGATTTCCACTTATAACATTTCCAAAATGATATCTCCTTGCCATATTGATTCACCATTAAGTAATGTGCACTATCCAAGCTATCCAAGTACTGAAAGAAATGGTTTGAATTTTTTCTCCTAAAGCCAAATGTCAATATTTATACAACCCAAAGTTATTGTATCTTGAAACCTCTTTTATATTTTTGTAGGCAGGTGACATAGGCACAGTTGTGAAGAGTCTGTCGAAGGGTTTGGTGATACTTGGGTCATGTTGTACTTTGCATTTCCACACTTATTGATCTTATTGCCATTTCACACCATTACCTAGTTGAGGAATAAAATGGTAACTGGCATAATAGGTTACTACACTGGCTATCTGCAGTGAATAAGTTTGTCATTCACATGGACTTGCTTCCTTTGTGTATCAGTATATAATTTTTTTCTCCAATATGGTAATATTGAATTTATTGCTCAAGCAGGGAAATTTGAGAGGAAAATGAGAGGTATTAATTATTTATTATACTAGGATGATAGGCATAAACTGAGGCAATGTGGGCCACCATATCTATTAAGATTTTCTATGCCAGGGAAATGTGTCTCTTAAGAACTAGGGGAGATGAGAAGATTTCTGACAAAGTTCATAGCCAAGAATTTGAAATTTGTAAGCACATTTAAGAAGTCAAGTATATATTTTGAATTTTGTGTATTTCTGCACCTCACCAATTGATTTAGATGAACCTGGAGGTGGCCTAGTAGGTGGAAAAGTCCATGGAGGACCAGACCAGACCAAGGAAATAGATCAGAGGATTTTCTGAATGTCCAAGGAGATAGTCACAGCTAGGCTATAGGTGCTTAAGATTATGTAAGACACCAGAAGAGACTCTCCTTTGAGGAATAATTTTTTTTTTTATCAATAACAGTATTCTATAAACTCTTGTAGCCTAAGATTAGAAAATAAAAACACATCTAGAAGCAATAGATTTCCACTTAGATATATGGGTAAATAGCATTTCTTTGTCATATTTATTCAAAATTCAGTAATGTGCTCTGTTTTTCATCATTATAATTAATTTACTTGTTTTTATTTTTTGGGGGGAATCCACTTGAGGGAGAAAATAATATTTACTTTCAAAGAAAACATATCTTCCATTATGTTACACATTATGTATCATTATGTGATTATTTAAATAAGAATAGCTCTGAGGCTCTGAGGTCTAAACATTTGATTTATCTGTAGAGATAATGCAGTGGCATTGTTATTTACTAAGTGCACTTTAGTGTTTTAGAGTTGACATGGTGGTGATGAAATATCTGATCATGAAATCAGGCATTCCTATTTATAGAAATTTAAAAATCCTTTGATTAAGATATAGTAAGTTTATTCAAAATACTGGCCAAATGACCATATTATTTAAAATTGAAAATAATGTCGATGAGCCATGCATATAATAATGCAGTCTTTTGAATTAAAATCCAGAATGTCTGGTTTAGGGAGGTTTCAAAGTATAACCTTTGGCGTCAGATAGTTCAAAGTGTGGATGTTCCATTTACTAAAACTTACCATAGGCAAGAGGCTTACTACTAGAATTCCATTTTTCTTTTTTGGGGGAATAATTACACTTACTACGTAGGGTATTTGTGAACATAATAATATATGTAAAATACCTGGTACATACTTGGATATCAGTGGTAACATGTCTATTGTTACTGTTATTAAAATAATAATATTATGATCATAAGGAGTTTGTGAAAAATAGATGTTTTCTGACCAAAATTTATTTTGTTCTCCCTTTTGCTATTATAAAAAAAATTGCATCCATATAAAGAGAAACATATGATTGTATTAATTTATTCTCAAATCTGCTAAAATTCTTATTTTATGAAATAAACACATGACTAATTTTTCAAAAGTACAAATCAACTTGTTTGAATTTCTAGTTTATTGCCTATCCCTCTAAAACTTATTTTTCTCTCAGTAATATGTTGACAAAACTAGGAAAAATGCTTATAAAGCTTATACCAAATCCTGCTTTCTCTAGCACTAGTTCTTTTGTGATAAATAAAGAAACTTAAAAGTATTTTTTAACTTTTTAGTTCTGTATTAAGAGGAAAAACAGCAGAGTTTGGAATATCTAATTTACCTGCAATTCCAAAATGAATAGCTTTTTTTTTTTGAAACTGTTAAAATAGAATATAGAAAAAATACTGAGGTCCTTAACTTCTTTAGGTGTCCAGAATTAATTTAAATTCCAACTTTTTCAATAGATACTTTTTATTACCATCTCAGCAGGTGAATCTTACTCAACTTGGCATGTGTATTAATTACTCCCTATAAAGCTGTAGAGTTTCACCTTGCATCATCCTATATAATAAAAGTGTAATATGCTAAGTGTCCAGTTGGACAGTCAGCCATTCAACCAATCAAAGTATCATATGCTAATGATATTTTAGGCTGCTTAACCACTCTCTATGATGTACACTGATCACCATGGGGCAGACAGTTGACTGGTTGACCAGTTGCTATGAAGTGCATTGACTATCAGAAGGAAGACGCTCCGACCAGTAGGTGAGTTTGCTGCTGGGGTCCAGCTGATTGGGACTGAGGAAGAGAGGCTAGACATGCCCTGGAGCCCTCCTGTGGTCCCTCCCCAGCTGGCAAACCTCCTGCGTCCCTTCTTAGCTCTGATCCTTCACCAGTGGGGTCTTTTGATCTGGCCTGCAACCTCTTGGACTCTGGGACCACCTGGGGCATGTCAGAGAGCCGGTTTCAGCCAATCCTGCAGGCCAGGCCAAGAGACCCCACTGGGACATGAATTCATGCACCAGGTCTCTAGTTAAATATAATGGAGATGGCCAACCAGGATCTAAGGTGTGATTTATAGATAGAAGATTATAGATGGGGGATGCCTCACACAACACATGGGAAACCTTGTGAAATTGGAAAGTAAAGCTATCCGGATAAGCAGAAAACATTCTTTACAAAGTAGAATGATTATTGTCACCTCCTAAGTTATTGGCTAGTATAGGTCAATGTTTCCTTGTATACTCCAACTTCATTTCTCCTTACCTATTTTCTATTCCATACATAACAGCCAATCATCTCATGTGTGACTTTGAGTCTGGTTTCTGCAGCTGGGAGCCATTTCTCACAGAAAATTCACACTGGGAATTTGTGAAAGGATTGACCAGTGGAGAAAAACATCTTGTTGAGGCTGATCATCCAGCAAACACAAATCATGGTAGGACTTTAAAAAATTAGTCATCTTTATTTCGTGTTGTGGAATGATGATACTGAGTATTTTCATTTCTATCTATATATAACGTAAATAGAAATTTGGTTTGTTTGTCTTGCTTTAAACTCTCCTGATCAATTTAATAGTTAATTGAGTTTCTTGGAAGAAGCATTATTTTAATAATTAACATTTTGTTGCATTTTTTAAAATGGAATAAAGGCATAAATGTGTGTAATTTTCTCTTCTTGCCAGGAATTATGTACATAATCTTATCTTCTTTTCAGGACCAATCCAATTTTTACAAAACAGAAAGAAAAATAGCTTAATCTTCCTTCTGGGAGTTGAAAAAAGAGATTTAACATTATCATATAAATCTGGAAATACTTGAATGAAATTTAATCACTGAATGTTTCTCTATAAGAAACAATCTTACTTCTATCTCAGATATATTTTTAACCATCATTAACATTTTGACATATCTACATGGTTGGTAGGGCTCAGTGGTTGAGCATCAAACTCTGAACCAGGAGGTCACAATTTGATTCCTGATCAGGGCGCAGACCCAGTTATAGGCTCAATCCATAGTGTGGGGAGTGTGCAGGAGCTGATCATCAGCTGATTGATGATTCCTTCTCATTATTGATGTTTCTATCTTTCTCTCCCTCTCTCTTCCTCTCTGAAATCAATAACATATATTTAAAATTTTTTACATATCCCCTTAAAATAGAGTAACTATAACTACATATAGCATTCCAAATAAGGTTTTTGAAACTCCTAGGAAAACAGAAGGGTTTTTTTTTTCTTTTGTTTAGATTCCATTGATCCAATACATTAGTATACTATTAATTATAAAATAACACAACTGAACTGTAGATTCACTTTAAGCTCATATAACTCCCTTGGACATTATTTTATTTGTTTCTCTTTTAAGATTTCCAAATACATATGCCAAAAATAACAGTGCTGGCCATATTTTAAAATTATAACCACTGGAAATTGGGATTGGGGGTGAGGGAGGATATTAGGGTATGGGAGGGAGACTTTAGCCATCCATCTGTTCTCCAAAGCTATAAAACCAGCTCATTATTTGACAGTAGACTAAGGTCTTAATTTTTGCTTTTGTGCCAATGAGTTTTATTTTTCTTTAAGGTTTTTTGGCAGAATGTATTAAACAAAGTTTAAAATAGAAAGGAGATTTAATTATTGGAACTATATTATATTCATAGTACATTTTCTCCTGCTCTTGTAATGTTTTCTTTTCCTTTTCTCAAACCAGTGATTGCGTACATACCATCTACTAGACTTAGGTGTGTGCAGATGGAAGCCATGAATAGGTCAGACTCTAGTAACTGAAGCAGATAAGTAAAGATTTTTCAATAAGGTATTAAATGTTTTATAGGGAATGGTTGGTGACTCAAGTGTATTTTGATGTCCTACTATAGAGGACTCTGAGCCATACTGGCTAGGGGCAGTTTTTCTCTTTTCAGAAAGGACAAATAAAGGAAATATCTCAATCAATGAGCCAACACTTCACCTAAGATTGTGTTATCTAACCTTCAAGTAATCACTATACTCATCAATCACAATAAGGAGGAAAAGAAAGCAGTACTGGGAGGGAAAAGGGAATTAAATAGAAGTTTCCTGGGAAATGCAACAGTCAGTCTTACAATTTTATATCTAAAACCACAGACTTCTAGTGCATTATGTTCTTGGAGCTTTGTGTTTATGGATTACAGCTGTTAAAAAAAACTTGGATATTCAGTAATTTTCCTCATATACTCCCATATATAATTTTACATAAAAGATAACTGGGTTGACATGATATAGCTTATCTTTTCTGAGTAAAACCACGATTGCCATACCCTCCTTTTTTGGTTGGCTTCTGCTTTTTCATTCCTAGCTTCTCGGTTAAACATTCACACAGCCTGTATGCATGATAGATATGTATAAATATTTTTGTGATTATTTTACCAAAAATGAGATCATATTGTAACTACTGACCTTGTATTATTTTCTTCACAATAGATAGCTCCTGGAAAATCATCTAATTCATCATCTCATGTTAAAATTTAATTTAAATGCAGTAAAATTTAACTTTTATGGTGTACAGTTCATTGAGTCTGAATAAGCATATATAATTGTGTAACCATCAGAAGATATAAAACAGTTATCTTACCCTCTCCAAAATTCTGCTCTGCCACTTTGTAGTCAATACCTCACTCCCCTTCAGCCACTGGCATCTGCTGATGTGATTTCTTTGCCTTCACTAAATGTAAATGGATTCATACAGTGTGTAACTTTTTGAGTCTGGTTTTGTTCAATCCAAACATAATGGATTTGAGATTCATCCATGTTGCTGATTGTAGTGGTAGTTCCTTCCTTTTTTATTGCTGAGTAGTCTTTCATTGTATGAATCAACCACCACTTGCTGTTAAACTCATCAGTTAATGGATATTTGAGTTGTTTCTGCATGTTTGCTGATTAAGAATATACTAGGGGCCTGGTACACCAAATTTGTGCACTGGGGGTGGGGGCGTCCCTCAACCCATCCTGCCCCCTCTCACATACTGGGAATCCTCAGGGGATTTCCTACTGATGTCCTCTGCGGGAGGTGACTGGGCTGATCAGGGGAAGGCTCCAGCCCCATCACCCCACTGCTGCAGCCACTGCCAGCCACCGCAGCCGCCAAGGTGTTTTCATCAACATGTACTCCAGTCCCTTCACCATGAAAAAAATAACAACTTTAGGCATTTCATTTTCAAGATGTGTCTTTCATAGGATATGACATTTCTTTCTTTTTTTTTTTTTTATCCTCACCTGAGGATATGTTTCCATTGATTTTTAGAGAGTATGGAAGAAAGAGAGAGGGAGAGACAGAGAGAAACATTAGTGTGAGAGGAACATTTTGATTGGTTGCCTCCTGCATGAGCCCTGACCTGGGCCCCAGCCAGGGAGAAGCCTGTAACCTAGGTACATACCATTGATCAAAATCAAACTGGGACCCTCTGGTTGGCAGGCCAAGACTCTATGCACTGACCCAAACTGGCTAGGACAGGATATGACATTTCTTAGCCCTCTAGCAGCAGACCTTCATTTTTTTTTTCCTCCAGGAGTGTGGTAGAAAAAACCCTAGATCACCTTCTTGGATTCTTATTACCCAAGTTACCAAGAACACTGCAAGTGGCAATGTACAGGGAGGTTAGCCAATGAAAAGATGTTTATACTTGAACTGGTTTGGTTCAGTGGATAGAGTGTTGGCCTGCAGACTGAAGGGTCCCAGATTTGATTCCTATTAAGGGCATGTACCTTGGTTGGGGCACATCCCCAGTGGGAAGTGTGCAGGAGGCAGCTGATCAATATTTGTCTCTCATCGAAGTTTCTGACAATCTATCCCTCTCCCTTCTTCTCTGTAAAACAATCAATAAAATATATTAATAAGAAAAGAAAAGGAAAGAAAAGAAAAGGTGTCTCTTCTGCAGCCCATGCACAGAGAATCCCCTGTGTTGTGTCCACTGGGCATGCCCCCAAACCCGGTGGCCCCATGTTTGCTGTGTCTATGGGCTTGGGGGCGTGGTTCCAGGCCACTTGACATAGGTGCATGCATAAATGGCTGCTTGTCCTGTGACTCACCTGCTTGGCATCCTTGATTGCTCATCCTGGAATCGGGGCCACTTGAAACTAGTGCCCATAGCCCACTTTTGGCCAGCAGCTTTCTGGGGCCACAGCCGCTCAGGGCCTATGTGCAAGCCGCTCAGCACTCACATATACAAATTAATCTGCCATATTTGTCAGGTTAATTTGCATACTTTCTCCTGATTGGCTGGTGAATGTCACAGAGGCATAGTCAATTTGCATCTTTCTCTTTTATTAGTATAGATTATAAAATTTGCATACAGTTTTTTTTGTCTGAACATAATTTTTTATTTGATTTGAGAGCTCTGTCCAATGCCGATGTAAAAATAATGTTTTCTCTATGGTTGGTGAGAAAAGCCTACTATTTCTGGCCATTTGTAAGCTTTGAGACATGCTGCAACTTCCCCTTTAGAAGTTTCCCCCTAGCCTCAAGTGGTTTGCTCACATTCATGCTCTGGTCAGTTCTCACCTGAGATTTGGCAGGGCATAATGGGGACCTTTCTGCAGATCTATGGAGCTCTCTCTGTTTGTAAATGTCTCCTTCTTGGAACTCCGCCTTATAAACTCTAGCTACTTAAGTATCCCCAAAATACCAACTCCATCTTTACAACTTGAAGAGACCACTTTACCCATCCTGTTTCTCTGCTTCCTACATGGTAGCTGGATTCTGTCTAGATGGTAAGCTAGGATGATTATATGGCTTAGCTCATGTGTTACTCCACATTTAAAGATCATTATCTAGTGATCATGCATTTCCATTGTCCTAAATTTGAAAACCATTGTTTAATATATATATTGTTTTATTTTACTAGCTTAGGACAGAAGACTAAATCTGGAAGTAGAAGATGCCTAATTCATTTTGTTTATTTTTTCATTTCTTTGAACTGGCTATGCCAGTCATTGGCAAACTGCGGCTCTGTTGACTAATGAGTTTGCTGACCACTGTGCAAGGCATTACCCTTACCCAGAAGTTTTGACGTTAGATTAAAGACATTGGTACATTATTAAAATGTTTTTAAAATGTTTTCCCCTAAGGCAGTGGTCAGCAAACTTATTAGTCAACAGAGTGGCAAACCACAGCTTGTGCGCTACATGTGGCTTGTGAGCTGCAGTTTGCCGATGATTGGCATAGCCATTCCCACTTTGATTGATGATTTTATAACAATGCTTTTAAAATTCATTCTTGTACATGTTATCTTACATAGGGTATTTTTAAAATATTACATAGTTATCTGGGATTGAGACTTCTATATTTTCACCAAAATATAAAAATATTTTTAATAAATATTGATAGATTACTTCCCTTACAATTTTAATATTTAAATATTCACTAGCAAAATAGGAGTTAATATTTCCATTTACCTACCATAAATAGGCATTTTGTTTTCTTAAAATTTTCCTGTTTTCTGAGTGTAAAATTATTTCTTATGAGTGCAAATGGTTTTTATATGAAACCTTTATTTGTATTTCTTAGAAAAATGATTTTTTCAAATATTTACAGCTTCTCAATTTATATCTTTTTTAGTTTCTCAGAATAATACTTTATAGCTTTCAATGTATAAAGTTTTTTTGTTTTGTTTTGTATTTTTTTTAATTTAAATTTTCTATTGTTTAAATTGATCCCTTTGACCTCTCCCCAGCTGCTCCCACCTTGAGCACTTGACCTTATCCCTGTACTGTCTGTGTCCATTGGTTATGCTTTTATGCATGCATATAAATCCTTTGGTTGATCTCTTACCTCATCCTCCAACCCTTCCCTGTCTTCCCTCTGAGATTTGACAGTCTGTTCAATGCTTCTCTGTCTCTGGAACTATTTTTGTTCATCAGTTTATGTTGATTGTATTCCACATATGAGTGAGATCATGTGATATTTATCTGTCTCTGACTGGCTTATTTCACTTAGCTTACGCTCTCCAGATCCACCCATGCTGTTTTGAATTGTAAGAGTTCTTTCTGTTTTATAACAGCATAGTATTCCATTGTATAGATGTATCACAGTTTTTCAATCCACGCATCTGCTAATTTTTTATATGAAACCTTTATTTGTATTAGAAAAATTATCTTTTCAAATATTTTCAACTTCTCAATTTATTTATCTTCTTTAGTTTCTCTAAATGATATTTTGTAGCTTTCAATGTGTAAGTTTTAAAAATATTTTACAAATAAAGAACAGCAAAAAACAAAACAAAATATTTTGCTAATGTTTTTGTTGGTTTTTGATATTTTTATTTCACCATTGCTAGTATTATAGAAATACCATTTTAAATGTTGACCTTATATCCAATTACCTTGTTATTTTATTTATTATAGCAAATAGTATTTTTATTTTATTGGTTCACAATTATTTTGTCTGTAAATAATGACAATTTTCTACTTTCTAAATCTTAAGTCTTCTATGTGTGTCTTTATGTGTGTGTATTTCATTGAACTGGCAAAGACTTCTGAAAAATGTTGAAGTCCCTCAGTCTGAGTTCAGAATTTACATCCTTTTTACACTTTATCTTCACATATAAATTTTAATATGATATTATTTATTTTTAAAATACTTGATTAAATTTTTTTAGTATTATATTTAGCTTCCAAATGAATTTTCACTGATAATATTTTTATATTTCCATTTTTCCATCTAAAAATATGTTATCTCTTTCTATTTATCAGAGGATTTATAATCTCAAATTTTATAATATTCTTATATCTGTCCCTTTCTTATTACATTTATTTCTATATATTTTGTATTAATGTTATTGTGTAAACAATATGTATCATCATTTATCTATATATACATTATTGCTACAGGTAATAAAAATAACTTAAAATATTTGTTTTAATTTACCTTACCAAATTATTTTATTAATACTTATCATTATTTAAATATATAATTCCTGGGAACTTTTACAATTATATTAGTGGAAAAACATGAGAACTCTATCTTTACTTTTCTGTTATATTTACTAAATATAATATTCTCTTGACATCTACATTCACTAGGCCTTTAAGATAATATTAAAGATAATATTATCTAATATAACCTCTAATTAACATAAATGTCTATTTTCTCATTTTAATTGAACTAGTTCTGTTGTTTGCCATTTAGAATATTGTTTATTTTGGGTTTGATTATTAGTCTTTATTTGTTTTACTTTAATATTAAGTTGTATTATTTGGAATGACTGGTTTATCACAGTATTTTCAATATTTGTTGAAAATCATATGATTTTACTTTTTAATTTGTTGATCTAGCAAATTAAACAAAATTTTCATTCTTGGAAAGCTCTGATTGATAAGGAAATAATAATATATCATAATAACAGCCATCATTATATTATTATTTTATTCTCACCTGAGGATATGTTTACTAATTTTAGAGAGAGAGGAAGGAAGAATGAGAGAAACATCAATTAGTTGCCTCCTATATGTGCCCTAATTGGGGGGTTGAACCCACAATATTTTGATGCATGGGAAGATGGCAATGAAGTGAGCTACCTGATCAGGGACATCTAAGTGTTTAATAAGGATTTCAAGTATAATTGATAACATTTTTATTAGACTTTATATTTCTGATCATGAGTGATGTTGCTTGATAGTATTTTATTTTTTTAATATATTTTTATTGATTTCAGAGAGGAAAGGAGAGGGAGAGAGAGACAGAAACATCAATGATGGTAGAATTATTGATTGGCTGCCTCCTCCAAGCCCACACTGGGGATCCAGTCCTTAACCCGGGTATGTGGGTATGTGCCTTAATCAGGAATTGAGCCATGATCGTCTAGTTCATAGCTAGATGCTCAACCACTGAACCACATGAGCTGGGCTGTAGATTATTTTTAATTCTTCTATTTTCTTCCATTCTTTTTTTTTAATATATTTTATTGATTTTTTACAGAGAGGAAGGGAGAGAGAAAGTCTGAAACATCGATGAGAGAGAGACATCGATCAGCCGCCTCCTGCACGCCCCACAGTGGAGATGTGTCTGCAAGCAAGGTACATGCCCCCGACCGGAATCGAACCTGGGACCTTTCAGTCCGTAGGCCGATGCTCTATCCACTGAGCCAAACCGGTCTCGGCTATTTTCTTCCATTCTTAAAGATGTCTGTATGCATCATAAAATGAGTCAGGGAGCTCTCCTTAGTTTTCTAAGACCCAAGATTCCTTGAATAATTTTGCAAATATTTGTTCTTTAAAAATTAAATAAAACTTAGTCACGGGGTTGTACATGTCTAGTAGACATAATTTTTTATACATTTCCAGTTATTTTGTGGTGTAACCAATATATTCAAACCCTTTTTGTCTTTTAGGTTTTAGAGTTTTTGTGTTTTTATATCCCATTCTTCATTAAGTGTTTGTTTGAAATTGTACAAATTGTTTTAAATGTCTGAATATTTTTTTAAATTTTTAGTATTTTGTTTAGACTTTTGAAAATATTCAGTGGAGTTTTACCTGAACCTAAGGATTTTAAATGTGGAATATTTTTTTAAAAATTATCTTTTCCTACTCTATTTCTTTATAGATGAAATGTACAGAATAAAATGAGCTTGTACATACACTGTTTCCATTAATCCTAGGTTGGAATTTGGGAATAGTATTCCTCATCCTTCCCAGTTGCTTCGAGATTTAAAAACCATATAAATTGGGTACTATTTTCCTTACTCAAAGGCAACACTGCTAACTTGCAACT
>PVJN01029335.1:0-26519 GCA_004026805.1 Lasiurus borealis | reverse complement strand
CTCCTGCATTGTCCTCATCCATAGGTGTATGATTTTTGTCCAGTCTCTCCCTGCACCCCTCCCCTCACCCCTTTCCCCTTGAGAATTGTCAGTCCACTCCCTTTCTATGGTCCTGATTCTATTATATTCATCAGTTTATTCTGTTCATCAGATTTTTTATTCAATTGATTTTTAGATTCACTTGGTAATAGATATGTATTTGTTGTTCATAATTTTTATCTTTACCTTTTTCTTCTTCCTCTTCTTAAAGAATACCCTTCAACATTTCATATGATACTGGTTTGGTGTTGATGAACTCCTTTAGCTTTTTCTTATCTGTGAAGCTCTTTATCTGACCTTCAATTCTGTATAACAGCTTTGCTGGGTAGAGTAATCTTGGTTGTAGTTCTTATTATTCATGACTTTGAATATTTCTTGCTACTCCCTTTTGGCCTGCATAGTTTCTGTTGAGAAATCAGCTGACAGTTGTATGGGTGCTCCCCTGTAGGTAATTAACTGTTTTTCTCTTGCTGCTTTTCATATTCTCTCTTTGTCTTTTGCTCTTGTCATTTTAATTATGATGTGTCTTGGTGTGGTCCTCTTTGGGTTCCTTTTGTTTGGAGTTCTCTGGACTTCCTGTACTTGTAAATCTATTTCTTTCACCAGGTGTTGGAAGTTTTCAGTCATTATTTCTTCAAATAGGTTTTCAGTATCTTGCTCTCTCTCTTCTTCTGGCACCCCCATAATTCTAATGTTGGTACACTTAAAATTGTCCCAGAGGCTCCTTACACTATCTTCACATTTTTGGGTTCTTTTTGCTTTTTGCTTTTCCAGTTGAGTGTTTTCTGCTTCTTTGTATTTCAAATCTTTGACTTGATTCTTGCATTCCTCTAGTGTGCTGTTAGGTCTCTGTATAATATTTTTTATTTCAGTCCATTATCTGCCTTTTTATTACAGTCATCCTAATGTTTGTGAAGTAATGTCTCATTGTGGTTTTGATTTGCATTTCCCTGATGGCTCATGATATTGAGCACTTTTCATGCTCTTATTGTCCACTTGCTCATCTTCTTCAGAGAAATGTGTATTCAGATTCTTTCTTTGTTCACTTTTAAATTGGGTTATTGTATTTTTAAATTAAGTTGTAATGTTCATTATATACCCTAGATATAAGTTCCTTATCAGATACACGATTAACCAATATTTTCTTCCATTCTATGAGTTGTGTTTTCACTTTCTTGGTATTCTCTGAAACACAAAAGGTTTTATTTTTAAAAAGTCAAGTTTATTATGTTGGACTGTGTGCTTTGTCATATGTAAGAAATTGTTGCCTAATCCAAGGTCACAAAGATTACATTACCCTGATTTTGTTTGAAATTATTTTGTAATTTTAAAAATATTTTTATTGATTTCAGAGAGGAAGGGAAAGGTAGAGACAGAAATATCAGTGATGATTTTAGAGAAAGGAAGGGAGAGGGAGAAAGAGAAACATCAATGAGGAAAGAAAATCATTGATTAGCTGCTTCCCACATACTCCATATTGGGGATCAAGCCCACAATTCCCACATGTGCCCTGATTGGGAAATGTTAACGTAACAAACAAACAAACAAAAACTGAAACCTGTAAAGAATTTTTGTGAGTTTATTTGAGCCAAGCTATCTATACGTATGTCAAGAAGCAGAACCTCAATGAATTGAGATAATGCTCCAGAAGAATGGAGGGTTACATCTGTATTTATACATTGCAATCAAAGGAAAGGGACGTAGGTGAGTTACATGAAATTCATTGGTGATAGATCAGGTAGATGGGATAGAACAAAGCTGGGAAACCTCTGGGATAGTGTAAAAATTAAAATGATGGAAATGTGCTTCTTTTACAGAGATGGATACAGGATACTTTAATGTAATTAACAGTTGACAATTAACTTGATAACAGTAACAATGAGAGAATGTCCCAGTGCCATTTGTTGTGCCCCAAGGGGTCCGGGGTTAAAAGGATGTTAAAAGTTACCCAGACATCTCACAGATAAGTTATCTGAGAGGCAAAAAGGCAAATGGGCTTAGTAAAGATCTAAGTTGATCTTTGTCAGGGAAAATACTGGCCTACGACATGACTACCCACTATAACCTGTTTATAGTTAAATATTCAATTTTCAGACCATCTTTTGTGGTTATTTTAGGTCTCTTGAGTTTGCAAGACTGCCACACAGGCCTCTCCTGAGCTTGTCAGGTTAGCATGTGGCTCCTTTCCTCCACAGAATCGAACCGTGACCAAACCAGTTCATAGGTTGAAGGTCAAACGGCGGAGCCATACCAGCCTGGCTATTTTGTAACTTTTAAAAGTGTTTGTTGAAAAACATTGGGAACTCAGGGTAGGTTTTGCAGACAAAATACTGGACTGACAGTAACACTTGAATGTCAAATAAATAGTGAATGTTAGATGAATAACGAATACTTTCCTTGCATCACTATGTCCAAATATTGAGTGGCATAGTTCCATTAACAAATTACTCATTTTTTACCTAAAATTCAAATTCTAACTGCCTTCAAGGTGTTTTCACTAAATCTGGAAGTCCCAGCCAGAAGACTTGTTCACAGGGATCCAGATGGCCTCCCCTAACGTTTTGTGTGTTTTTTTGGATTGTAGCAAAATACACATGATAATAAATTGAGCACTTCAACTACAGGCACAGTTTAGTTATAAACACTTAATCTGGACAAATGAAGGCTCCGCCCCCGTTTCCTAGCGAGGTAGCCACACCCCAGCTCGCAGGGCGTGGCCCAAAGCGGCCACGTGACGCGACCGCCCAGCCTTACGTAGAGCAGGCTCGCCGGCCTGCCGAGGCTTGCGTGAGAGGACGTGCGTCGGCACGCGTGCGCAGACGGCTCCTCCCTGTGCACTCGGGTCCGGCCCGCCTTCCGGGTTCTTATAGCGCCGCGGGCGGCGGTTGGCGACGGGGACGGCGGCGAGATGGCGGCGGCACTGCTCGTGGTCCTGGGGCTCGTCCTGCTGGGCGTGGAGAGCGGCTCCGGGGCGGGTGAGGACTGAGGGGGGCGGGCAAGGGCCGCAGTGGCGCGCGCGGGCTCGGCCTCTGGGGTCCTCCGGCCCGGAGAACCCCGAGGGCGGGCGTGACCGGGGTCAGGCGGCACCCGGTGTTCGGAGGCGCCCGCGGGACTCCCCGCCGAGCTAGTGTGTGAGGAAACCTGGGCTTAGGGGGCTGAGATCCGACAGGGGAGATCCCTGGAGGTGAAGTCCTAGATTCGGGGTCCGGGGGTGGCCTGGCCCCTTGAAAGGGGCTCCGGAGGCGGCCTCCCAGGCTCCCCTCTCCCTGCAGGAGCGGGACCGTCCGGCCGGGTCTGGCTGTGTCTCCTTTGAACGGGAACCTGGGGAGGTAGCTTAAGGGTGTGCCGGGGCGAGGGGTGCGGCGGAGGGCCCCCTGCGCTCCCCGGACCCTCGGCTCTCGGCTGGAAAGCGGGCTGTTGTACTTAAGCGGACGCTGGAAGCGAATGCATGTGAGCGTCCCGGAGGCAGGCGGCTCCGGGGTTGGCAGGGATTGTCATTCTTGACGGGATTTAGCTCTGAGTCTTGCTCCGAATATGCCCCTGGTCCTGGTACTCGCACACACACTGAAGTTTAAACCCCTGGGAGGAAGCCAGCAGGCTCTGCTGCCTGTTTTTTTTTTTTTTTTCTGATTTCTCGGCACAGATAAAACGTCTAAGTCCACCACCTACTTCCCTTTACAGGGGTGGAGTAGAACGCTGGGAGGGAGGGGAGGGGGGTATTCCAAGGTCACCATAAGGTCGTCCTGGCCACTAGTAAAAAGCAGGAACTGGAGAGAGTTTTTGCCGAATATCACCCGGCATTAAGTTTTAGAGCTCTTATTGGGGATGGACAGATGCGTGGTTTGAATGCCCATGAGAAATAGACTGGAGGTATAGTGGAAGGCCTGATAGAGACATTTGCTCCCCGGATGAGGACTTCCCAGTCGGTTCTGGGTTAAAGATTTATAGTGACCAGAATGTAGGGGACAAAGTGCAGACCAGAATGGTCTGGGGTTCTTAATGGGGAGGCAGGACCTGTTAGGCTCTGAGAGGCTTGTCAGCTTCTACTAGAGGCATCTAGTAGAAGCTTCACTGGATTGTTTCTGATCTCTTTTATTATCTCAGTTCACCTCCTTTGTCTTCATATAATCAAAACAGCCATTTATTGAATGCTTCTGGGTACGGGCCTGTCTTGCTGCCAGCACTCTCTGGAAAGACTCAGGAAGATGCGTGAATTAGGAAGAGACACAGCTGCATTTGGCAGCCTGAGCCCTTTGGTGATAGCCCTCAATGGCTTCGGACAGCCAATGGGTGGAAGCCCCTGAGGTCTCGTCTACTGGGAGCACAGTTCCTACATTTGTGCCTCTCTCCTTAGAGTAGAAACACTGGGTGCTTCTGAGCCCCGGCCAGGAAGCCAAGAGGATCTGTGCCATTTTGCCTCTTTGGAGCTGTTCTTGCACATTTGCCTGACTCTGCCTCCCCTAGGACTTTCACTTTTGACAGTTCTCCTTTTCCCAGGGTATCTTGGACAGATCTGAAAGTCTTTCAAAGGACATCACCACATGTCCTTTTTCTGCCTAAAAGTGACTTAGTGGCAGTGCCTGCCTCTCCTGGCCAGGTCAACGTCCCAGAAATGCTTTGGGGGCTCTGCCAGGAACAGGTTCCTTGACCTGAGCATCAGCAATCAGCACCCTGTCCCCTGAGGCCCTGGGTCAATTATCCTGGCTCTCCCTGAGATTACCTAGAATCCTGGTGTGTTGGCAGACAGGTTGGGAGGGCATGGGCTTTCCAGCTGGGTCCCTTGGGCTGATGACTTGGCCTCTCTGAGCCTCAGGTGAAGAGAGCAAGAGCTGCTTCCTGATGAGATGGAAGGGAGAGGTGAGGAGCCAGGCTGGTATCCCTGAAACATTCTTGGCTCCTATCTGAGCCCTGCAGTGTTGCCATGGGTGAGGAGAGGGCGGGTGCTTTGTCTCATCCTGTAAGTTCCTTGGCTGTTTACCATGAGGCCTGCCTGGCCCCACGCCCCAGCCTGGCTGCCGAGTGGATACGGAGAAGGGGTAGCTGTTTTTAGATGAAGGTGACTTTACTTCAGAACGTGGGTTACAGCCATGGGGCCAGAATCACAGAATGGAGTTTTCACTTTTCTCTCCCTGGTCTCCTCCTGTTCTAAAGGTAGAGGCTCCTGACTCTTCTCCCTGTAAATTCTAGGGGTGCTTCCCCCAAGTCACCTGGGCACTGGGTTTGGTCAGGGTTTGTCAGAGAATTTACTTTTCAACCTTTCTCCAACTTTGCTCAATCCCCTCCACCCCCACCCCGCCCAGGAGCCTTTTGAGAGTATTTTTTTAAAAATATATTTTATTGATTTTTTACAGAGAGGAAGGGAGAGAGAGAGAAAGTCAGAAACATCCATGAGAGAGAGACACTGATCAGCCGCCTCCTGCATGCCCCACTCTGGAGATGTGCCTGCAAGCAAGGTACATGCCCCCAACCGGAATCAAACCCCGGACCTTTCAGTCCGCAAGCTGACACTCTATCCACTGAGCCAAACACGTCTCGGCCCCAGTGATATTTTAATATCACAGATTTTAACATCACTTATAGCAGCAGGTCTCTATGACTGGGTAGGGCAACAATCCTTGTAATGCCTAAGATGTCCCCTCTTCCACCTGGGAGTGTTATGACCCTTTTAAGGATGCACGAGAGAGTTGTGGTAGCATGGTGGCCAGCTCATAGGAGGCTCCTTGGTGGGAAGGCTGACAGGTGGCCCAGGTGGGCCTTGGTCCTCTGATGTACATGGCCCTCAGGCTGAAGGATGGGTGTCTGCCTAAGGGGCTTTAGGCTCACTTTTGAGCCACCTCATTCTTCCACATGGAGGCAGGTGCAGCTGGGACAAGATCTGACCTCCTTTCTAGCAGCTCCTGGGTGAGAGAATGAGAGCACAGATGGTGGTCCCAGGTTCTAGAGTAGAGAGAGGCAGGCCTGCCCTAGTTGGTTTGGCTCAGTGGTAGAGCATCAGCCTGTGGACTGAAGGTTCGATTCTGGCCAAGGGCATATGCCTGGGTTGTGGGCTCGATTCCCAGTGAGGGGTGTGTAGGAGGTGACCCATCAATGATTCTCTCTCATCATTGATGTTTCTATCTTTCTCTCTTCTTCTCTCTTTCTCTCTGAAATCAATAAAGAAACATATTTTTTTTAAAAGGAGAGAGAAAGAGGTAGGCCTGTCGGAATAGGGCTGCCTCACCCTGGCTTTCTACCCTGACTGCTCCCAGCTTTTTATATAGCTGCTTGTTTTGCAATCTTGGAAATTTTGATTCCTGAGAAGTGTGGATTACCAGGAGGCTTCCAGATCAGGCAGTGGAGCTTCTAGCTTTACTCTCCTGTCTGGTTGTAACTGTGCCTGAACTGAGTCCTGTGAGTTGTCTTTGGGCCACTGCAGGTGGGGAGACCTGAAGGTTCACTTGTTCCTGGGGCTTTGGGGCCACCTTGTCCAAGAACAGAGAGCCTGAGGCCCCAAGACCTCCTGGCCAGCAATCTGTGTTCTCCTACACGCAGCAAGGAAGCCATGTGCATGCATGCACACGCATATGTGTACAGGTATATATCTGTGTGTGCCTGCCCTGATCACCCCACATATGCACGCATGTAGTGGTGCATGCATGTACTTGGCCTGGGAGCAGATGGGTGCCCCAGCAGCCTCCTCCTATTTTCTCTCTGGCTGGAAATACATATATACATATATATAGATGTGTGTGTGTATATATATATATATATATTTTTTTTTTTAATATATTTTTATTGACTTTTTACAGAGAGGAAGAGAGAGGGATAGAGAGTTAGAAACATCGGTCAGCTGCCTCCTGCACGCCCCCTACTGGGGATGTGCCCGCCACCAAGGTACATGGCCTTAACCGGAATCGAACCCGGGACCTTTCAGTCCGCAGGCCAACGCTCTATCCACTGAGCCACGCCGGTTTTGGCTATTTTTTTTTTTTTTTTAATTGACTTCAGAGAGGAAGGGAAAGGGAGAGAGAAACATCAATGATGAGAGAGAATCATTGATTGGCTGCCTCTTGCACAGCCCCTACTGGTGATTGAGCCCACAACCTGTGCATGTATCTGGTACTTGACTGGTATCTAATCTGGGACCCTTCAGTTCCCAGGTGGATGCTCTGTCCACTAAGCCAAACCAACTAGGGTTGGCTATTGAACTTTTTGCTTCATCCCCTGCTTGCCTGGAATTCTGAGTCATCGTGTCTTCTTTTTAAAAAAGAGCCAGCAGGTGGCCAGTGGTGGGTTAGGAGGAATGGCCTGCTCAGGAAGAGGCCCTGCCTGGCTGTGTGTGTCCATTTCACAGGCAGGCCACCATTCTCCCTGACTAGAAACACAGCTGGGCAGCTGGGTTTGCGTGTGTCAAGTTCGCAGTGGGACAGAATGGGTGTGCCAATAGCCCACTGAGGACATAAGTGCCAGGCCCCTAGGAACCAGTGCAAATGTGGGGGCGGGACTGCACCCATCATGTCAGATCCAACTAAATGTCTCTCTTTTTTTAAAAATATATTTTACTGATTTTTTTACACAGAGAAAGGGAGAGGGATTGAGAGTTAGAAACATCGATGAGAGAGAGACATCGATCAGCTGCCTCCTGCATGCCCCCCACTGCCAGCGACCAGGATACATGCCCTTGACGGGAATCGAACCTGAGACCTTTCAGTCCGCAGGCCGACGCTCTATCCACTGAGCCAAACCGGTCTCAGCTATAATGTCTCTTGAATAAAGTTTTCCTGCTGCCTCTTGGGTTTTGAGGTTTAATTTTCTTTTGTTAATCATCCGGGGTTTTTTTCCCCCATTAATTTTAGAGAGAATGGAAGAGAGGGAAGGAAGGGAAGAGAGAGAGAGAAACATCAATGTAAGAAAGACACATTGATTGGTTGCCTTCCACACATGCCCCTCTTGGGGTTGGTAATAGAACCTGTGACCCTTTGGTGCCCAGGTTGATGCTCTAACCACTAAGAAAACTGGCCATGGCTTGAGGTTTAATTTTCTTAATGACTAACCTGGTCTCTGTGGATGGGTGAGGCTGAGCAAGCTTTGCTTATGTAATAAGAAACTGGTGTCCAGTGGATGCAGAATACCTTTCCTGTCATTTCCCTCTGGATTGGCAGAATTAGGCCTGAGCCAGAGGTTTGCTGCCCAAGGAATCAATTTATACTGTTGCTGAGTTCCGGGCAGCTAAGATAACCATTGAGACAGGGATCACTGCCTTGGCAATTCTGCCCAATTTCATGTGTTTTGTTCTGTGATTTCACAGTTTTGCTCTAAAAAGTCACTATGTGTCTCCAGTGAGGAAGCAAGTATCCAGGTGGATGAGGCCTGCTGAATGGCTACTAGACTGCTGGGTTTCTTGCAGCTGCTTTTCTGGAATGGTTGACTCTGAGCAGAAGTTGTTCAAATATAGTCTCGTTTTCTGCTTTTTTGCCTAATTTTACACCACAAGCATCTCCCCACAAACTAAAAAGAAAAGAAGCTCATTGCAAACAGTTAGGCTGGGTTTGTTTATGCTCAATCCTGTGGGCATAGCTTTTAGAAGGGATGCCTCGCCCTGAGCATCATCCCAAGCATCAAAAGGTTGCTCGTTTGATTACTTGGTCAATGTGCAGGTTTAAGGCTTGATCCCCAGTAGGGGGTGTGCAGGAGACAGATGATAGATGTTCTGCTCTCACATCAATGTTTCTCCTCTCCCTCTCCTTTTCTCTCTAAAAATAAACCATTAAAATAAATAAATAAATTTTAAAAAGCCCTAGCCAGTTTGGATCATTGGCCTGTGGACTGAAGGACCTTGGGTTCAATTCTAGTCAAGGGCACATACCTCAATCACTGGCCTCAGTTGAGTGTATGTAGAGGGCAACCAAGGACATCTCCAGGGTTCCAGCCTGTGGATGACCATCCTAGAAAAACAGACACTTCTGAGTAAAGCTCTACTTTGGAGTGATTGCAAAGAAGGCAAATGGAGGCCAGTGTGGACAGCCCTGCGGTGCCTGGGACCCCATGATGGTGGGCAGGGGTGTCCCCATAGCACCAACCTCAGCCTAGGGACAGGGCTCCGGTGTGAACATGGGTGTGCTCGCTGCCCCATCAAATGGTGGCATGGCTAGGCAGTGGCAGGCCTGCCCTCAGAGGTCTCCATTTCCCTCACCCTCAACTTCTGGTCCATGGAACACCTGCCTGGCTTTTTATCTGAACACTGGGAGGGGTGGGTTTCACCTCCCATCCCTGGTCCCTGAAGAGGAGTTTTCCCAACTCACCTCCAGTCTTGTGCTTTTCACTTTCTGATTCCTAGTGATTTTCACATTTTGATTCTTCAAGAGACCATCTGAAACTAACTGGAAGATTTGCCTAATTGGAAATCGAATTGAAGGGCCTTTACTAGATTTGAATCCACCCTCAGTGCCCTGGGCAGGACAACATATTATCTCCTGTATAGTGGTTTTGTGGCCGTTGTGAGTGGGCCATAGGAATTCTTGACCTTCAAGGAAATTAGGGTCTGTGCTGGGCTGGACCCATGAATTGGGACCCTGGGTGGATGTCGGTCTCTTCCCACACCTGTGATCCATATCTCCTTGCCAAAACCTGCATTGAGCCCTGCATCCTGCCCAGTAGCCCATCATACCCAAAGCCCATTAATTCTGTAAGAGGTATCCTTCCTGAACATGCAAGTGTGATTGGAGACTTGTTAACAAGGCTGTGTGTGGAGGAGCCACTGTAAATTAGCTGCAGAACAAGTGGCAGGTGGCTGTGGGGTCACAGACTTTGTCCTCTGATCCCTTGGCTAATCTCTTCTCATTTGGCCACACAGGGAACAATATCTCGACTTCCATAGTTGATGTTGGCTCCAAAACACGCCTCACCTGCACCTTGGATTCCAGTGACACTGACATCCTGGGACACCGCTGGATGAAAGGGGAGAGGGTGCTGCAGGAGGACTCGGAGCCCGATCTGACAACGCATTATGAGTGCGTGAGGCCCATGGAAGCACCCATGCCCCATGTCCTGCTGGTCCTAGCAGAAGAGGGGTGGACTTCACTTCAGGGAGCTGGTTTCACCCTGGGCCCCCTGTTGCCCTGTTTGCTCTGATGTATTCTCGCTAGTAACAGCCATGTAGTCAGCAGGAATGAAGGTTGTGATCCGTGGGCTCACTTTAGACAGACGTTAGATATAAGCTCTGTTGATATCCCTCAGTTATGAAAAACTCAGGAACCAGGGAGAGACAGTGCTGCCATATATGACCTCCATGACCCTTTCTTTTTCTTCCAGGCGCTGAAGGGGAAGGGTGCATTACATGAGTCCCCCCCAACCTGTGTTCCTAGTTTATTAAGGTCTTGGGCACTCAAGGCTGCCCAAGATGAAGCCTTGTCTTTACTCAGCCCTAGCCAGCTCTGGAAACACAGCTCTGTTTATGGGCTTCTAGGGTCATGGTACAGAAGAAGCTCATTGGTTTGGGTGCCAGGTTAGGAGTGGGGCCAGACCCATTTGCATCCCCAGAATCACCTTCTCCCTTCTTGATGGGATATGGACAGCATGTGCCTTCTGGCAGGATCTCCTGATCATGACCTCTGAGGCTTGTTCTGGCCCACAGGGTCACCAGTAGAGGGTCAACTCACGGCTGTGTCTGCTTGCAGGGTAGACACAGAAGAGAGCGCAGGACAGTACTTATGCACCTTCCTCTCCGAACCTACCGGCAGAACCGCCAACGTGAATGTGAAGGGTAAGTGAACATGAAGGGTGAGCAGCTTTATGGCCCCTAGAGCCCATAGGAAGGGTCAGGCTCATCCATCCCTGAGGGGGGAGGCGCCTGCACACTGAAGGAGGGTGGGCTCCTCCAGGCCATGGGACTCAGACTCCACTGTGCTCTGCTCCCCACCAGGCCCCCCCAAGATTAAGGCTGTGAAGAAGTCAGAACATGCCACTGAAGGAGAGACAGTTGTGCTGGCCTGCAAGTCTGAGTCTTTCCCCCCAGTTACCGACTGGTTGTGGTACAAGATAAACAATGATGGGGTCCAGGTGAGGGCTGCATCTGCCTGGGGTGGGGCAAAGGCCTGGGCCTTTGCCCTACAAGGTCTGCCTGTCCCCAGGTTTTCACCAACGCGTCCCAGAGCAAGTTGGTGATATCCTCGGAGACCAAGACGGAGTTGCACATCCATAACCTAGACCTGGAGGCAGACCCTGGCAAGTATGCCTGCAATGGCACCAATACAGAGGGCACTGACCAGGCCGTCATCACACTGCGTGTACGCAACCGCCTTGCTGCCCTCTGGCCCTTCCTGGGTATCGTGGCTGAGGTGCTTGTGCTTGTCACCATCATCTTCATCTATGAGAAGCGGCGGAAGCCAGACGAGGTCCTGGATGGTGAGCTTGCCCCATGCCCTCTGCTCCCCACCTATAGGGGACCTGGACACTGTCCTGGAATGCAGTATAGGGAGGGCACTTTGGGGTTGAGGGACAGCCCCCTCTCTCAGGGTCAGGTCCCCAAGCTTCTCCTCAGGAACTGCTCCACTTTTTTAATTTTTTAAATATTTATTTATTTATTTTAGAGAGAGAAACATCACTTTGTTCCACTTATTTATGCATTGATTGGTTGATTTTTTATGTGCCTTGACTGGGGATGAACCTGCAGCCTTGGCATATCAGACAATGCTCTAACCAACTGAGCTACCCGGCCAGGGCTGCCTGCCCCACCTTCTGAGGCTGAGATCTGCTGCCTCCACAGCCTCACTTGGCTGCTAGCAGGTGTCCTCTAGGGATCATCTGCCCTCAGTTACTCAACCTCCCCTCACATCAGCTGGTTGGGTCCAAGGGCCAGGGCCAAGCAGGCCCATGACTACCTGATGAAGCTCAGGAAACCTGAGCCGCCCTGGCCAGGTGAAGGCACCTGCATGCCTACCTGCAGGTAGACAAGGAGAACAGGCAGGGCTCCCAGAGACCCTTGGGCTGACCCCATAGCTCATTTTGAGGGTACATGTCCCAGGGTTGGACTGCCTCCCCACATGAGCAGTCCTTGCAGCACAGGAACCACCTCTGACACCTGTTCTTCTCTTGCACATGGCTTGGCTGCGCGTCTGCACAGATGAGGACACGGGCTCTGCTCCACTGTGAGTCCTGGCCTGGCTGAGCTTGGGGGGATGGGGAGGTGGTGTGGGCAGGATTGGAGGAGGTGCTGACCTGGATGCCCCTCGGTCTGTGACTGGGGGTGCGGGCAGCTGTCTTATCCTCCTGAGCACTGAAAAACCCCCTCCTTGTCCCCAGGAAAAGCAGTGGGCACATGAATGACAAAGACAAGAACATCCGCCAGAGGAATGCCAACTGAGTGAGCAAGTGAGTGAGGTGAGGAGCGTGACAGGGTGGGAGTGAGGGCTCCTGCCCTGCCAGAGCTGGCATCTGAGTGCCCCTTCCTTCCTGCAGGCAGTGAGGAGGAGTCTGCACAGACCTGAGCTGCTGTCCAGAGGAGCCTGGTGTTTCAGGTGTTCCTGGTGTTCACACCATTCCAAGTCCTCTCCCCTTAAAGGAAACATACCCTGCAAAGTAGACCACACTGTTGATTCAAATCACATGTTTTCTCTTATTTTTAAAAGAAACTAAGCTAGGGTTTTCTTTATGTAGAATTCCATTCCTTAGGGGTTTTGTTTTTTTATTTTTAAGAGCACTCCAGGGGAGCTGCGAGGTTCTATGGGAAGCCCTGCTGTCCCCTGCCTATCCCCTCCTTATTCCTTCCTTGCACCCCCAACCCATATCCTTGGTGTCCCCTGGGCATTTAATTTAGCCTCTAGTCCGTCATACTGGGGGGCTGTGGAGGGCAGAATGGCTTTTCCCTAAGATGGCTCCTTCCACAGCTCACCTCCTGAGGCTACTTTCTGCTGCTTCACTGCCCTTTTTGGGAGGTCATAGGTCACAATGCCTGGTGTCTTGCCTGCCTGAAGCACGTTCTGTCACATCACTGCAGGTCTATGTGACCTGGTACAGCCTGACTTCATGGCCACCCCTCAGAGTATCCTCACTGCTCCTGCCATCCCCATGCTGGGGGTCTGGATGACCATCATGGGAAGGGAGCTGCTGTAACAGCCCCATTTGCATCTGTGCCATGGTGACTGAAGAAAGCCCCTCCCCATTCAGGCCTGAGGTTTCTCCCTTCATAGCATCCTGCCTACTCACCAATAAAGGCTGACTCACCTCTCCCTATCCTGGCTCATGCGTGTGTGCCTGTCCTGAATCTTACCAGGAGAGTTCATAGGGCAAGCGCTAAGCTCTGGTGAGACCCAGAGATTGCAGTGCACGTAAGGGCCAGGCAGGACAGGGTGGAATGAAGCTGAGCACTTGGATTGGGAGCTTTGTTCCTAGGACAAGGGGCAAAAGGAGGAGGGGTGGGCAGGCCACAAGACCATGGGGGGGCCTGTACCAGGTCTGAATGGGATGAGTGGTCACCAGGTTTTAGTGGCCCTGGACAATTCCTGGGATCCTTCCCACTGGCTCCCCAGTAAGGAATAGGCAGCCTCTATCCACCCGTCCGGTAGCCCAGGCAGCCAGGACTCTGAGCTGTGTAGAAGGTGCAAGTGGGAGCACCTGAAGCCTGGCCTCTTGGGACTGTTCTAGCTGAGAGGGCTGGGGCCTAGAAAGCAAGAAGGGAGTGCCTGCTCATCCACACTGCACCCTGACAGGTGGGAAGGTATGGACAGGTTGAAGGGCCAGGGAGCATTCTGATGGAGCAGGAGGTCACAGAAGGGAGGGCTTCACTGAACCCTGGACTAGCAGGTACTAGCTCACACTTGGTACAGTAGGGAAACAGTCCAAGAGAGGGGAAAGTTTGTCCAGGCTAAACCCATTTCCATACCTAGGGAGCTCCTCCTCCTGGGCACAGGCTCAGACGTAAGCTGGTCTGGGTGAGGGTTGTGGGGAGCATTGAACCAGCTCTTCACAGGTCTCCAGAGAAGCAAGCTTTTATCAGTGTTGAGAAAAGGTGCCGCATAACTGCCACAAAGCTGAAACAAGTGGTTATGCTCACCAGCCACCAGGTGTCCCTATCTACTGACCAGGCATTTTGCTGAGCCTTCTTAAGGCCACACAGCTGTCAGCGGCCAGTCTGATTTCCCCAAATATCTGGGGGGAGAATAGAGGGTTTTTTAAAGGATTCCTCTGTCCTGTACCCCACAGCCTGAGAAAAGCCACCCCTTATTTCACAGAAAGGAACCGAAGTTGCTCCATGCCAGAAAACCCAAACCTGGTTATTGGGGACTGTCCCTGCCCAACTCTATCCTTTGGCTGCCACCAGAGGGTGCCACCTGCACACTGCTGAGTGGAATGGGCCAGGGAAGTAAATTCATTTTTATCTTTTAAAAATGTTTTTATTGATGTTTAGAGAGAGAGGAAGGAAGAGAGAAACATTGATAAGAGAGAAACATCATCTATTGGCTGTCTCCTGTATGCCTCCTCTGCTGGCATCCAGCCCACAACCCAGATATGTGCCCTGATCTGGCATCCAACCAGCAACCTCTTGATTCATGGGTTGATGCCCAACTTGAGCCACACCAGTCTGATGAGAGCCCCTTGTGTTTACTGCCTGCTCCTGTGTGCCTTCCAGCTGGACACACCTGAGTGCCAACCTCCCTGAGCTCAAGGGTCCCTGGAAACCCACACTTGAACTTTTCTGTGGCCCATAAGTTACAGATGCCTACTCATGCTCAGCAACATTGGTTGGGCACCAGTGATATACAGAGCTGAGGAGTCTTTGGAGAGGCCTGAGGTCAGTGGAAAGCCAAAGCCATGATGAAGGAATGGCTTGGCTAGGCCTCCTCGTCGGCTTATCCAACTCTGGGGGCATAAGTGGGCGTTTGCTTGCTTGGGGTCAGATGAGGTAGCTGCACGGGGTTCTTCAAGATGGGCAGCACTAGTTGGGTGGCTCAGTTGGAACATTGACCTGTGCACGAGAGGGTGGTGGATTTGGGGTACATATATGGATTGCAGGTTTGATCCCTGGTTGGGAGTATGGGAGGCAACCAATCAATATTTCTCACATCTATGTCTCTCCCACACCGTCCTTGCCATTCTTTTTCTAAAATCAATTTAAAAATTATTTTAAAAACTTTTTGAAATAAAAGATGGCCAGTGCTATGGGGTCAGATGTTATTTTTGTGGAGCACAGAGCAGCAGATGGAGGGTAAAGTATGGAGAGGTAAGCAGGACTCGGCCTCCGTGGCAGGTTTACATAAAAGCATCCTTCCTCCAGGGAGAGATCACCATCCACTTCTGTGCACATAGAAAATAAACATAATTAGCAACTGGGCCAGCAGCCTGGTCCTTCTCACACTAGGTATTCTTGTCCCTTCATCCACTCAGCAAGCAGCCCTATGCCAGTGTGGGGTGTTCTTGGTGACAACTCACTGAAATCTACCTCAGTTTCCCCAAGGGTGAGATGGAGAAATCCAAGCAGCCAAGTCTGGATTTATTAGAACAACTGGCAAGTGCTTGAAGGATTTAGGAACCAAGGTCTTTGGGTCACAGCCTGCTCAGGGCAGATGAACAAGGGACCATCCCCCAGACTGCTTTGAAATGTTCTACCTGCTTCTCTGGGACACTGTGAACATAGGGACTGGTGGAGGCATCTGTGGGCCCTCCCTGAGCCTCTGCATCAACTCCCATCTGGTGCCGTGACCCTAAGACTACCTCTACCTGAAACAGACTGGGCCTTCTACCCCTCCAGACCCCCACCAGAGATTCTAGAGGCAGTGAGCTCAGCAGGGGAAGTCCTAAATCAGCAGAACTGGAGACCCCACCCTATGGTGCAGATTGAGGCCCCGGGGAGGGATGCTCTGCCTAAGGTCACTTGCCACTTGGGGTTGACCCCAAAGCTCTGTCCTGCACAATGTTTAGACATGCCACTCCCTTTCCTAGAGGTGAATGTGGGGTCCCAGTCCTGCCACGCATGGCTGACCAGCCATTCAGTATTTTTTGAGTGTGGCCATGGATTTTCCAAGTAGCTCCTGAAACTTAAAAACTCCAGGGCTCCTCACTGGTTCCCAAACTACAGACTTTAGGGCTTTGGACCTAGGCCTGCCCCATCTGCTGAGAGGAGTGTGAAGTGGTGGCTGAGAGGCCATGACCAATGCTGTGGGATGGCCCTGAGGGAGGGGAACAATAGAGTAATGGCCTGGGGCTTATTGGAGGCTCAGTGTGGGGAGGCCTGTGTGCTCTGGATGGTGGAAGAGACAGTTTCCTTCCAAAGCTACTGGGGAGTCAGGAGCAGTTTTAGGCAACAGACCATTATAAACTTAAAGAGTTTTATACTTGTCTGTGGTCTAGCCCTATGCTGCCATCTCTGGGTGTCATCTGCACTCATCCCCTAAGTCCTCAATATCCCTTCCCACACAAGGCAGGCACAACCTACCTCAGGGCCTTTACACAGGCTGTTCCGTCTGCCACTCTTCCTGCAAATGTCCATATAACACTCCCTCCCGACCCTCCCTCCAGATCTTCATTCAGATATCACCTCCTTGTGGCCTCTGGACATCACACCACACACTTTCCTTACCCCTTTCATGGCTCTTAATAGTTGTGTAGCACTTACCACCTTCTAAAGGACAATATGTTGCCCTAACCCAGTGGTGGGCAAACTCATTAGTCAAAAAAGCCAAATTATCAACAGTACAATGATTGAAATTTCTTTTGAGAGCCAAGTTTTTTAAACTTAAACTTCTAACGCCACTTCTTCAAAATAGACTCATCCAGGCCATATTTTGTGGAAGAGCCACACTCAAGGGGCTAAAGAGCCACATGTGGCTCGAGAGCTGCAGTTTACTGACCATGGCCCTTGGGTTCAATTCCAGTCCAGGGCACATGCCCAGGTTTCAGGCTTGATCCCAGTAGGGGGCATACAAGAGGCACCAATCAATGATTCTGTCATTGATGTTTCCATCTCTCTCCCTCTCCCTTCAACTGAAATCAATAAAACATATATATTAAATATATTTTAAATGCTTATTAAAAAAGGATAGTATGTCTACTAAACATAATGTTTGCAATATTGGTTATCTGTGTTCTTCACTCAGCTATCAGCCCTACCAGGAAAGGATGGCCCATTAGGTTCCCTTTTGAGTCTCAGCTCCTGATCAGATGCTTAATAATTATTTTGGAATGAATGAATGAGTTCATTAAGTGCAAAGAATCCTCTGACCTGACAAGTAGTGAGAGTGAGTGGGAGAGATGTGGGAGGCTGATGGCAGCCCAAACCAGGGGTGGAACCTGTATTTTGTGGAGGAGTCACCAGGACTTAGGGACAAAACTCCAAGGTGCAGAGAGAAGCTGGCACTCTGTAGGCCCCAGAGTCCTTTAACTTGCAGATCTAACCCAGGTCCCTAGAAAACAGTGCAGTTCTGCCTCTCCAGCTGCCAAGCGTGGTGGGTTCCCAGGCTGGTCCGCACAAAATTCACTTCCCCACTCTCAGCAACCAACCCCAGGGGTTCTGGCAGCTTGCCCAGACTGACATCTTCCCAGGGCGCACATAAAAGATGCCCCTTCAGCGGGAACACACATCTGCCGGGGGCGGGATGGATGGTTGGGAGGGTGCACAGCCTGGCACTGCCAAGTCTGCCCAGCCTCTCTTGCTGCCTCTGGACAGACAGTGGCTCTGCCTGCCTCCCCAGGGTCTTGCTTCGGGCAGCACAGAAGTGGACCCTGGTGAAGGCGTAGGAATTCCCAGGGCTCCGGGCAGCCTGATGGAGGCAAGAGATGGCCTACCTCAGCTCACCCCATTGTCCAAATGTGCAGGGACAAGTCACATCTCCACTCTCATGGCCCTGACATCCTGGTGAGTGGAAGCTCCAAATATGACATCAGGCTGAAAGTGCATGAAGGCTGGAGGGTCCCAGGAGGTCAGGGCTCCTGTGTCCTAGGAGGGAGTGTTCCTCCCATTCTTTGAGACCCCTCCTTTTCTCTCCTTCCTCTGTCTTTCCTTTGTGTCCATCTCTACCTATCTCCATCCTCCTCATGACACTCTCTGGTTGAGCTGGGGGAAACAGGGGAGGGGTGGAAGACAGAGTCCTGGGCCTGTGCTCCTGTCACCTAACATTAACTTGGCTCCAGCCCCAGAAACAGAACATCAGGTGCCTTCTCAGAGCTGGAGGCAAAGAGGCTGGAGGCTAGGGGCCTGCTGGGCAGAGAACTTGGGCATCTGGTGAGAAGAAATGGCAGGCTCTGGGAGTTCCGATTTTTAAAAATATTTTTTTTTAACCGAGATCGGTTTGGCTTAGTGGATAGAGCGTCGTCGGTCTGCGGACTGAAAGGATCCAAGTTCGATTCCCGTCAGGGGCATGTACCTTGCTTGCGGGCACAACTCCAGTAGGGGGCGTGCAGGAGGCGGCTGATTGATGTCTCTCTCTCATCGATGTTTCTGACTTTCTATCCCTCTCCCTTCCTCTCTGTAAAAAATCAATAAAAAATATATTATAAATAAATAAATAAATAAATAAATAAATAAATAAATTTTTATTTATTTCAGAGAGGAAGGGAGAGGGAGATAAGAATGATAAGAGAGAAAATCATTGATTGGCTGCCTCCTTCACGTCCCCTACTGCGGATGGAGCCCACAACCCAAGGCATGTGCCCTTCATCAGCTGAACCTGGGACCCTTCAGTCTGCAGGCTGATGCTCTATGCACTGAGTTAGGGCCCGACTTTATTATTATTATTTATTTCAGAGAGGAAGGGAGAGGGAGATAAGAATGATAAGAGAGAATCACCAATCTGCCGCCTTCTGCTCTCTGGGGATCAGGGATTGAGCCTGCAACCTGGGCGTGTACCCCAACCAGGAATTGAACTGGGACCTCCTGGTCCATAGGTCGACACCCAACCACTGAGCCACACTGATTTTAAAGCCCACTAATTTTGTCCAGGTTCGGTAGCTCAGTTGGTTAGAGAATTGTCCCAATAAACGAAGGTTTCCGGTTTGATCCCTAGTTAGGGCAAGAATCAACAAATTAATGCACAAATAAGAACAACAAAGTGATGCTTCTCTCTCTTGTCCTCTCCCTAAAATCAATAAGCAAAAATTTAAATGCCCACTGAATTCACACTGTGTTCCACTGTGATTTAGGACCCTGTTTGAGGGTGTGAGGCACCTGCACTCTTAGGCGGCTCTTCCCTATTGGCCTCAGTTTCCTTATATGCAGAAGGTGGGGGGAAGGGGCGACTGAGGAGTGAGAACAGCGGCACTGACCCCACTTTGCCCCTTCACACATAACACATCCTCACGTGAGGGGGCCCTCAAGTGAACAAGCAAGGCTCTCCCAGCCTTTAAAAACAGCCTTTTATTATGGAAATCTTCAAACCCAAAGGAAGGAAGGAGACTGTCATGGGAACGCCCCACTTCTCCGCGTCCCGCCGGTAATGGTTACCGCTCCGGAAAGAGGAGAAACCCAAGGCCAAGGTCGCGTGCGGAGGTTCAGGCCCCGTGGCTGGGCTCGGTGACCTTGAGCGCGTCCTGCCGTTCTGTGGGCCTTGGTTTCCCCTTCCGGGAAGGTACCTGAGCGGGTCTTTCGGGTCTCAGGCCGCGTGACCTTGGGCTGTCCCCGCCGCGCGGCCTCAGTTTCCCGGCGCGTACCCGGGCAGAGGCGGGATTCCAGCCCCTGCCCGGCCCCTGCGAACCAGGCTCCACCCCACGCGACTCCGCCCCGCCCCGCCCCCGCCTCCCCCTCCCTCGGGCTCCGGCCAGCGGCGGCGGCGGCGGCTCCGCTCCGCACTGCCCGGCGCCGCCTCGCCATGGACGCGCGCGGGGGCGGCGGGCGGCCTGGGGAAAGCCCGGGCGCGACCCCCGCGCCGGGGCCGCCGCCGCCGCCGCCGCCCGCGCCCCCCCAGCAGCAGCCGGCGCCCCCGCCGCCGCCCGCGCCCCCTCCTGGCACCGGGCCCGCGCCCCTCCAGCAGCCGCCCCGTACTGAGGCGGCGCCCCCGGAGGCGGCGGACGAGAGCGGCCCTCGGGCCCGGCTCCGCAGCCGCGACAGCTCGTGCGGCCGCCCGGGCACACCGGGCGCGGCGAGCACGGCCAAGGGCAGCCCAAACGGCGAGTGCGGGCGCGGCGAGCCGCAGTGCAGCCCCGCGGGGCCGGAGGGCCCGGCGCGGGGGCCCAAGGTGTCGTTCTCATGCCGGGGGGCAGCGGCGGGGCCCGCGTCGGGCCCGGCTCCGGGGCCCGGCCCGGCAGACGAGACGGGCAGCGAGGAGGCGGGCCCGGCAGGGGAGCCGCGCGGCAGCCAGGCCAGCTTCATGCAGCGCCAGTTCGGCGCGCTCCTGCAGCCGGGCGTCAACAAGTTCTCGCTGCGGATGTTCGGCAGCCAGAAGGCTGTGGAACGCGAGCAAGAGCGCGTCAAGTCGGCGGGGGCCTGGATCATCCACCCGTACAGCGACTTCAGGTACTGCCGCCGGGAGGGGTCGCAGCGAGCGGAAGCGCCGGGGCTGTCCTTGGAGCGTCTCGGGGAGGGCGGGGCGGTCGCCCCGCGGTTGACCTCGGGGCCCCTCGGTGACCTCGGGCGCGTCCAGGACCCGCCTGGAATGACCTGGGCGCGCGAGGCTCCGCCCTTGGAGGGGGCACTGGGAGGTGCGCGCAGACTCCTGCCTTAACCCGGTGCTCCCCCTCTCACGCACCCACACATCCCCGGCACTGCCGCGAGGGCGCACGTCACGGCCGCAGAACTAGGGTCTGAGCGCGGAGGGACGGAGAGGACGAATAGAGGGGAACGTGAGCGCCGGGGAGGCGGCAAAGCGGAAGGAAGGAGGAAGGAAGTGCGCCCTGGAAGGACGCGCCTTGGAAAGGCTAGCAGAGAAAGGGTTAAGCGGACACCATCCGTTTCCACGATTTCCACCTGCGCCTCACACCCCCGGGAGGAGGTGCGTCCCGTCCGAGCCTGGGTATTGCGCGAGGAGGGGTCTCCTCCCGGCTGTGCCTTCTCTGAGCCGCCCAGCATCTAGGTGATATGCACATGTCTCAGTGGGTGTGTAGATGTTATGGATATGACCGGTTGATTGATGCGTGGAAAGGCTCAGAGCGAGGTTAGGCGCAGGGTCACCACCGTGCCCCCATATTACCCCTTCTGCAGCCAAGAGGAAGCCTAGGGCCACTGAACAAGACCTGTATTATTGCGGTTCTTGTTCCTTGGCTTGTGCTCTGTGGCCTGCGAGCGTGGACACTGCAGACCTTGTGTGTGATCACGAGCATGTGACTGGGGGGGCGGGGGTCCTGGGGGCGTGAGCCGAGTAATGGGGAGGAGCGTGTTCCTAGAGGTGTGTCTGCGTGGTGGGTCACAGGTATGTGTTAGGGGGAGATGGAGGTGTGTGTGCATGTGCCCGGGTGGGTGTGCACCGGTGGGCAGTGTTTGTATGCACGGTATGTGTGAAGTTTCCTTTTCGCGAGTGGGGTCCATGTGGGACGCTTCCAGGCCTCCCCAGCCCAGCTCTCAGGGCAGGCGCGATTTCAGCACCACGGACAGCACCCAGCCGCGGCTCCCAGCCCGCCAGAACTCCTCACACCGAGGTTCTCTCCACCTCGCCCGCCTTGTCTCCACTTGACAACTGGGGAAGCCCATGGGCACACAAATCTGGGACAAGGCTGGAAGAAAGTCTGGGATTTCGACTCCTCAGCCCTCAGCCCTTCCCTGTGAAGTGACTATAGCCTTAACCAGTGGCTTGAGTTTTGAGAGAGGCCGTGGAGGGTTGGGGGGTGCACAGCCTAGGGGCAGCCCAGATGGTATGCATCTGGATGGTCTTGACCTGCATGGGGGCTCAGCATTCCTTTGTAGATGGGACAGGCTGGGAGAGCTTGGGTCTCAGCTGTGAAGGGTCATGTTCCAGCCTATGAAGAGGGGGAGCGAGTGCCAGCTGGCTGACACCGTGCACTGAGGACATGCTAGGCAGGGGGAGATGGCTGCAGAAAGTAACCATCCCCTCATTCCCTCCAGCGCTTCGGTGGTCCTAGGCTTCCTCTTCTTCACAGAAGGGGTAGTGTGGGGCGGGTGCTGGGAGGAGCAGTTGGGCTCCCCATCCTGTGTCCCTTGAGCACAGTTGCCTGTGGGATCCTGGGCAGGCCATGAGGTCTGGGCTGGTTAGATGTGTGTGCTCCTGGGCTTCCCAAGTTGTCAAGTGGATGAAATAGGATGAGCAAGTGGAGGGTAGCCTGTAGTTGGGACTAGGGGAACCACAGTCAAATTGAAAAACTTAGGTAGGGGAGGCTGGGGGAAGGTCAATGGGTGGGGGGGGTATATATACTACTATATGTAGTACTTTAAGTAATTTTAAAAAATAAGAAAAAATAAAAACTTAGGATGCTACCAAGCTAGGGTATAGCAGGACCTCTACAACCAACCCCCCAGCTTTCAGAACTTTGCCACATCTAGAATCTCTGATTCAATATGGAGACAGACTCCATGCACATGACTGAAACAATCCTTCCTGAGCCCCGCCTGGGCCAGGTGTTGTAGGAGCACCTTAGGAACATTGACTCAGTCCTCATATCAGCTGTGCCCTGGTGCTGCAGCTACCTGCATCTTACATAGGAGAAAGGTGGGCACAGAGAGGTAAAGTCACTTGCCCAAAGCCACACAGCTGGTCAAGGGCCAATCAGGTATTTACACCTCGGCAGACTGACCCATCCATGTTCTTGACTACTGGGCAGCCTGGCCTCTGGCCATGTGCCATACAGGCCAAGAAGACATGGGAGGAAAAGGCTTTCTGGGGATTGATCAAGATATTGGAAACACCTAGATAAGTGCTAAGTGGTTAGAGCGTTGTCCCTGGTGAGGAAGAGCTGCAAGTTCAATTCTCCATCACAGGCACGTACCTGGGTTGCAGATTTGATCCCAGGATCAAATTGTATTGTCTCTTCTCTTCTCTCTCTCTCTCTCTCTCTCTCTCTCTCTCTCTCTCTCTCTCATCTCTATCTCCCTTACTTCTACTCTCTCAAAAAATCAATGGAAAATCCTCAGCTGAGGATTAACAAAACAGTTCACAGAGAAGTGGGGAGGGGCCTCTCTGGATCCACTTTTCCACTTCGGCTTCCTTGTGTCCTCAAACCCCGAAGATGCAGATACCACTTCCGGTGGTGTCCCTCCCTATCTGCACACCCTTGCTGATTTCAAGTGGAAACTGGGGTGGTGAGAGGGAGGTTCCCTCCTGAGCAGCCCCCAGGGTCCCACCAAGGGCCACAGAGTCTGCACTTCCTTGAGCTATGGCTTCTTTGCTTGCCAGGGGAGCCCATCCCTGCACACTGGCCTGGCACTTGCCTGGTACCGAGAACAGGACAATTACTGTTTGGTGTTCTGGAAGAGCCCTGGCTGCGCCTCATTCTGTGAGGGCTGCATGGCGTGTCCAGGGAGGAGGGCGGCCTCTCAGCCAAGATGGTACTGTGGAGGGTGTCTTCCTCAAGCCCCTGTGTCATCTATGGCTGGTCTTGAGTCCTCTCTGGAACTCTCTGCTCAGTTTCCCCAAATGTGAGGTGGTATGAGCAGAAGGGGGTGTCGCTTTCACAGCTATGCCAGCATCACGCCAGGCCTCAGATCTCACACTGTTCTCCTCTCCTCCCTGTGGAATGGTAGCCTTTGTACAAGCCGGTCCCCCTGCCACACGTCCCCACCGCAGTGCTTCTGATTTCCAGCTCCCATTTACAAGCCACTTCCCCAGGACCCCATTCAGCATGTGCACCTGCTGTTCCCACCGGTGTTTTGCCTGCTGCTTTTTCACTTGGGGTTGTCTACTTGCCCATCAGTTCCCATGAGCAAGAGGGTCTATAGAGATCACTGACACAGCAGGTGCCCGAGACATCTCTGAACTCCCTGAGGGGCATGCTTGGGTGCTGGACAGGTTGAGGGGAGCTCTCATCTGGGGGGTGGGGTCATCTCCCAGAGAGAGTTTAGGCAAGTGTCTTCCTTGCTGCCTTGCATCGGTTCTTAAGTCTGTAAGTGCCTTTGAGATCTGACTTGAGTCTTTCCTACTGCTGTTGATTTTCAATATAATGTTCCTGAACTGTCTATTGCTGGGAGACCTGGTATAGGAGGAAAGAGATGAGTGGGTCCTTTTCCTGACCCTCAGAGAGTTTTCTACCAAGCCAGGATCTCTGGATGCTGACCTGTTTTTGAGTCATTTCCTCTGGGGTCTCTCAGTCTGGGGTAGAAGAGGAGGCCGACTTGAAGAAACTTTCAGGACTGGACACCTATGCCCCCACCAAAGGCCCAGAGGATCAGCTGGAGATCAGGATGGGGGTGCTCTCTGCAAATCCCTATGCTATCTCATAGGAACAAACCCCACTTTATCCAGAGTGGGTGGGCCAAGGGCCAAGGGCTAGGGTTCCCTGGCTCCAGACCCAATATGAAGGCACTTGGAGTCAGGAACAGTGAAAAAAAAAAACACATTTCCCAGGTGGGAGGATTGAGGCCCAGCCCACCCTCCATGTGGGAGGAAGTTACCTCCATTGTCCTTGTAAAGGGCTCAGGGCTGGGGTTCACCGAAGCCTCTCTCCTCATTCCAGAGGCTTCCTGCAAGAATTTCAAATCTCTGGTCCTTGAGTTCCCTGCTTTAAACTTTCATTTCCCCAAGCCTTCTCAGGGGGGTGCTG
Source organism: Lasiurus borealis (assembly GCA_004026805.1). Lineage (NCBI taxonomy): Eukaryota > Metazoa > Chordata > Mammalia > Chiroptera > Vespertilionidae > Lasiurus > Lasiurus borealis. Next base: position 1,871 of record PVJN01029335.1, on the reverse strand, counting down.
AGAGGTTGTGAGGGAGGAGCGTCCTCAGCCACTCGCTTGCTTAGGCCAGACCCTGCCACACTTCCCGCATCAGCAAACCCACTTCAAATCCAACTAGCACAAGTTATCTCATCTCCTGTCTGAATGTCATCCTCTGCCCATTTCCTGGCCTTCTGGCTGCCAGCAGGGGCGTCTCAAGGTACATATAAGTCCACCTTTCCCCTCACTTAAAGCCTCCCTGGCCCAAATTCCCAAGGCCCTGTAGAGCCATCTTCTGTCCCCTCCTCTCATCTCCTCTCAGCTCCCTTCCTCCCCTCTGCTCCGGCCCCAGGCCACCCAGCCAGCCTTGAAAGGGGAAACCCCACTGCAGCCACCCGGCCTTTGCACTTCCTGCTCCCTCTGCCATGGCGCAGTGCCTCCCACACTCAACCAGGGGTCCTTCTCCACAATCCGCTCAAAGGCCACTTGCTTCAGGAAGTCCTCCCAGACCACCCTCGCTAAAGTGGTCCCTCTGAAGCACCCCTTTCACTTATCTGTTTGTGTGGAACAGCTGTCTCTCCCGCCTGAGTCTGGGCCTGAGGGAGGGCCAGGTCTGTCTGGTCACTGTGTGTCCACCCCACAGTCCACCCTGGCTTGGGATAAGCTGGGAATCCGGCATCTTCCCTGGCAGGAGTATCCCTTTCCTAATCCCTGACACTCGCCTCTCCTGTAGCTCTGCATCCGAGGGCTCAGGCTCCTAATCCTCTGTCCCTGCTCTCCCTTAATCACCGACGTGACCTCTAATCCCTCAGATTTGCCAGATACGTAATTCCCACGGCTCTGGATTCTTGCCTCCTGGAGGGAGGGAGCCAGCTGCCTTGTTCTCCGTGTCTCCCACCAGTGGCTGTGGGGGCCTCCACTCAGTTGCTGCTGGGAAGTCTGGCTGCGTGGGTCCTGTCACTTAGCAGTGGCCATGCCTCAGATTGACTGTCTGTGCCAAGGGAACAGCTGGGCAGCTGCTAGAGGAGAACTGAGCTCATGGTGGTGGCAGCCACCAGGGCCCCACTGAGGTCACCAGCCTATGGGGGTGCTCCTGGAAGTGGTTCCAGGCCCTCTCCCATCTATAGGGCGCGGGGGCTAAGGGGTCAGGGCCTGGGGTCAGGGGCCATTGCTGCTGAGCCTTCCACTCGCCGTGCCTCTCTGGCCTGCTTTTCTCCGTGAACAAGGTGTGCACTGGCCAGTCTGTCCACTGCCCTCCTGGAAGAGCAGCCGGGATATGGGTGCTTCCACAGAAGCAAGGGCCCCACTGTGATTTGTTGGGGAGCATTTTCACATACAGGACTTAACTGTGGTCCTTGGAGGTGCCGGGTAACAGGGCTGACTATGCATCAGCTCCTGCTTTGCTGCCTGATGATATCCCAGTGGTCCCTGCATCCTGGTGGTACCTGGGGTGCTGATGAGGAAGGGGCTGCTGGGATTGGGCCGATGAGGCATTGGAGAAGGAAAGTGATTAGCGAATAGGAGAGTGATTAGCCCCTGGCCGCACGGTTCAAGGGGTGGGCAGAGCAAGGAAAAAGTGAGGGTACCGGGGCACATACCCTGGGTTCCTTCACCCAGTTCCTTTACCCCTTGTCTCAGTCTCCCCTTCAGGGGACCAGGCTGGCTGGAAAGGACAAGGGTGAAGTCCCAGGCCAATTTGGGGGCATCCAGTTGGAGCAGGTGAGATGCTCTGTGCATGATACCAGGTCACCTGCCCATCAGCCCCTTTTCAGTCCCCTGCTTTCTGCTCCAGCACCTTAAAGCCCAGGGGACACCACACAGAATGGGAAGGCTGTGCACAGCATGTGATCGGGCTGAGGCTCAGAGCTGTGGGCAGAGTTCCAGACAGCGGGAAAGTAGACAGAGGACAGGCC